>JAGTTF010005521.1:25493-53304 GCA_019095985.1 Streblospio benedicti | reverse complement strand
GTAAAATAATCTTCTTGATTTCATTTTCTGTTGCCTTTTCAAAATTTGTAAGTAATGGTGCTGGTTTAGATATTGATGGTACAAAGATGTTGGAATTCAGACCTTCATTATTTTGTATTTTGACCAGATCCCTTCGAATATCAGAAATTTTTGTAATGAAAAGTCATTGAATCTAGTTGCAAGGTCCTTTGCAGAGTCAAACATAGGCAACAGAACATTCTTAGATTTATTCAAAAGTTCATTAGCAACATTAAAAAACTTTCCTCTGGTCTTTTGTATTAACTTTAGACGTATAGTATATTTTCTTGGCTTGATCAATTTTAAATGCTACATCATTCGAGGCAGCTATGTAGATATCTTTATGAACTTGTAAACCTGAATTCCTCATCTTGCATTCTGTGGCGACATTCACGTTTAGCTGCCTTTATTTCACCAGTATACCATGGTGCATCAGGTCTAACTTTTATGCTAGTTGATTTCAGAGGCGCATGCTTTTAAAATACACATATATCCACTTTATTGGCATCAAGTGAATCCATGTAACAAGCACAACACTCATCCAAATTATAATGCACGAGAGTTATGATTTCTCTAAGAAAATGTCAAAAAAGCTCACTGAAGAAAATATTCCTTCTCTATATAGATCTAGGCCATAATCCTATCATGTGGTGCAATACTTGTAAAGCCCATTCGTGTATTATTGCAGTGAACAGGGTGAATATTTCCATTTGTCTTGATTTTCAGCAAACTACTGCAACATTATTGTACATGTGTCGTTGGTATATATAATCTGTCTCTTGCATTAACAATCGTGTAGAGGATCGGTTATTGTTATGTTTATCATATTGTGATCTATTATGATAGTCCTGTTTTATTGCCATGATGTTGACATCAGAATTGAGTGACAATGTATGTTCAACTGTTTCTGCACAAGTTTGTGCATGACGTAGATCCCGTGGCATCATAAGTATGACTTTTGGCAATATCTTCTCGAAGATTTTGCATATACATGTCAAGTTGCCTTTCTTGATCTAAAATGTTACATTCCTGGATACTCTAACAAAACTAGTTCTGATAGGGCATCTAGTGCGCGGCCACATTAGGTGGCTGCTCAGTATAAAGTAGGTAACATAAGTAGCACTGGACTAAAGTAAGCTCCCATGTTACACACACCTTGTAAGGTTGTTATGTTCGTTCACTATGGCCACTTGTAGGATTAAGACCAGTACACTACCACACAGTACTGAGGGAAGCCATTAGGGCTTTAGCTTCTGACTCAGCAGATACGGACTGCACTAGGTAGGGCTGTCAGTCTATTCCCGAAGGGAATAGGCCCCATTCACATTACTGAGGTCCAGCCGGTGGCTACCTCACTCCCGGACGCCTTCTACTCACCTTACGTGGACTGAAGGACCCCGCGTTAGGTGTACAGCAGGAGCTGTCACGCGTGTCAGCACTGGTGCGAAGTCCTCCCAAGGGAGGCCTTCCGTGAGGCCAGGGGTCTGCACACCACTTTACACAGCAAGTAGCGAGAGGCTCTTTGGGAGTCGTCGGCTATAGGCCGCGGAGCTCGGGTGTAAGGTGTCCGCATACGTCTCAAGAACACAACAAGGAGGAGTACGGTTTGGGGGAGGCCAAGCCGTGAGGGCTGCGCTCACGCGGGGTGCGCGTGGAGGGCGCCAATACCCGTCTTGTCGGCCGTGTGAACCCGGCAAGGCGTGCAGGAGCTACGACTTTGTTCACAGTTTGGTGCCGTGACCAGGATTCACGGAAGTACAGGCGTGAGAGTGAGTAAGCGCTGTACAGATCGGCAGAATGACGTCCAACGGAACTCCACATCCCGGACTTCCGTCCACGGAATCGGATCGGCAACTCGGTCGTGATGACGACCCGAGCCGCACCACGGCATCCCGGACTGCCCGTCCGCTAGACGGGAGGATCAACGTAGGGGACGCCCGGATGCGGGCCCAGTCGGAACGTATGTGGCGCCTGCCACAAGTGCCTAGGCACGGAATGGTAACACGCAGCAGCTCGCTTGAGCCTATGCACTTCGTGGGTATGACCGGAGGAGTGAGTTTCCGGCCACAGAGCCGACTCACACCGGCTGCCGAGCACGGAGATGCGGGCACATGGGAGCAACAGATTCAATGGGATGAGTTCGTCTTTCCACAGACGGGTATTCATCTCCCACCGGAGCAGGCCGTCCAAACCCAGACGGCCCGGAGTCGCCGGAAATGGACCGGGGAATGCTGCAACGAGAGGCGGAAAGACTTAGACGACTGGACGTGAAGGCCGAGGCCGAAGCGGATGAATCAGATGACTACCATTGGGGAGACTTATACGGAGAGTTCACACCATCTCGGGACAGGGCTACGGTCCGCATACCCGGAGGTGTTGACGAAATTGCACTCCCCTTGAGTAGGGACGGAACGAAACGGGGAGACGAGAATACGGAGGGGCAGCCGGGAGACACGGCAAACCCCACAACGGAAGGGGGCCCGAAACGAAGGGGCATCCCGTGGAGGATGGGACATCTGCTACGAATCGGGTTGGATCCGATCACGGAGGTGAGCAGAACGACTCGGGAAGGAAGAACGGTGAACGTGACGAAACGGCAAAAACGGAGGCCCGGGGAGCCGGGTCGGAGGAGTCAACGGAGGCGGAGGATCGGGTAACCGATCACGAAGAGTCCAGTACAGAGAAACACGGACAGGAACAACCGCCTGCGCCCCAGGTTGGAGAGGATGAAGATGCTTGGGAAACGCGGTGGGCATTCTTGAGTCAGTCGGACATGATTGTCACAGCTGATGCGAATCTGATGGGGATGCCCATGGACCGGGTGTACTACCTGGGTACCATTTGCGGACGGAGAGCACAGGAGAAGTGGGACGGTTTACCTACCCACTACGACCTCCAGAGCGGGCGCTGGATGTTTTCTTTGTGTATGGAAACTGCGGAACGAATCCTCAGTGATGCTTTGGCTTTGAATCGTGAAGTTATCAAAGCCAAGCTAGCTGCTGGGGGCGTCAAACAGGCCAAGGAAGTCCGCCAAGTCTGGGCTCGGCAACTCGAGTTGCTGGTAGTGGAGACCAAGGAGGGACAACGGGCGGAGCTGTGGCGACGGACGCAACGACTTCTCATCGCCTGGGAAGAGGAACTGATACCCCAGTACCTGGCGAAGCAGCCGACGCTCACCGATTTGGTGTCAGAAAGCGAGTCAGCTCTTGAGGAACGTGAAAAAGACATGAGGCGTCACGTTGTCCTCAAGAGGAAAACTAGAAAGAGGGAAAGCGGTGTGGAGGTACCTCATGTGCCGGCACCCAATCCCAACACGCGGGCTGTCGATCCCCTAAAACTCGACCCATCAAGCATGGGACCCCCGAGGGCCCCAATTAAGGAACCAAGACGGCAACCGCAGATTCCGTCGATGATACCTCAGTTGGAGGCCGCTGTGGCCCGACAGGCGGCGGAACTGCGTAAGGAACAACGCCTGCTGGCGCGCTTGAGAGAGCTGGAGGATTCGCGTAGGCGACTCAGGATGATACCAGCTCAGGACTTAGGACCGGTCAACCAGGGGGATGGAAGTGACGTGGGTAGCAGACCTAGCACACCGCGTCATCCACCACCTACGAAACATAGCACCCGGGGATGCCGTGCAGACAAGCTGCAGAAGGAGGAAGGGCGAAGCGGGAGTGAAGCATCTGGGCATGAGACGCCAGTACGCTTCAAGTCGCCAGATCACGGGATCCCCCAGGAGAGGAAGACACAGCCTGTCGAAGGCGACTATCAGAGTCTCCTGAAGCGGCGCTACATGAGTTCACCCTTTGTGAATGCAGCAGCGGAATTCGAAGAGGAAGAGCAGGCGGACCGGAAGTGCCGGGGAAAGTCGGTAAGACGAGCGCGATCACACTCGCGTCGTCGCCGGCACCGCCACTCCAGCAGTGATAGTTCGGAGGAGGAAACCCACCCAGCCGGGGTTCCCCGTACTGTGAGCTTTCGGGACAAGATTAAGACCTTCCCGAAGTTCAACAAGCCGGATGGAAATCAGACATGGACCGACTATGTGCAGCTCTTCTTGGATGTTGTCCGCCTATACCGTGTGCCCGCGAGGGAGTGGGCAGGGTGGCTCGTGGACAGATTGACCGGAAAAGCGTTGAACGCGCTGCTCAACATGACACCGCAGGAGCGCGCAGACTGGCCCACGCTCGTGTCGACCCTTAACTCGCATTTTTATGTGGAATTCGAGATGAGGTCGGCCGAGGAGGAGCTACTGACCCGCAAACAAGGAACTAAGGAATCGGTGCGGGATTTCATTAACCAGCTGCTCTTCTTGGCACGTAAAGCCTATGGTGAAGATGCGGGACGCCGGGAATCTGCAGTTCGGAAGAGACTGGAATTGGGTTTGTCATCGGCCTCACTACGGCGGACCTATGACGACCTCATACTACAGCCCGGCATTACTCTAGCGATGATCCAGACGGAGTTGGTGCGACGGGAAAGCCGGGACGACCCGGGCAAGTACCGCACCTTCGTGATACAGGAAAAGGAGCAGGCAAACAACCAGAAGCCGCGACATGCTCCTATTGCCGCTGTCGTACAGGAAACACTCACGCAGCAGAGTAAAAACGTAAAGACTGGACAGGCTAACGTGGCCAAAATGGATGTGACGAGCAAGAAAGCACCGAACTCCGGCCAGGGTGGCGCTCGTGGGCGTGGCCGTGGTCGGGGACGTGGCAGGAGTGTGGGGACAGGAGCTTCAAGGTCAGGAGGTCGGGGCCGCACATTTGATCCGACCAGCGAGAACTGCTGGAAATGTGACCAGCCGGGCCACGTACGAATGGATTGCCCGGAGGCGACCGACCAGGAGATCCAGGAATGGAAAGAGAGAGTGGAGCTAGCCCGAACTCGAAGTTTGAGCCGTCGTCAACACCAGAAGGGTGATAAGGAGACAGTCGCTCACGTCTCTACGGGGAGGGATTCGGATGCCACCCCCGTAAACGATGCGGCGGCGGAAAACGAGTAAGCAGGGCGAATATGCCGCCAATTCCCCCTGCTGACATTATACCGTGCGGCTGCCCGTCCGGGAATGGGAAGGCGATGTGTTGCAGCGGAAACGAGGACGTGGGCCGGGAGACAGAGAGAGGGTTCTCTAGTCCTCTGCGGTCAAGTGGGGCTACGGGACAAATGGATGTTCGGGATCATCTGCCACGGATTTCACGACAACCTACCCGGAAGTCCTGCGCCAGTTCGTCAGGGGCGGTATGCGGTGCGTCCGCTCGACCCCTGTCTCGAACTTAGGGACAGCTCACCCAGCTCACCCAGCAGTTCCAGCGTGTGCAGGGAGTTTGTCTAACCTGTACCCCGTCCGGACAGACACGGCGGACCAGTTAACTCAGCCCAACAGTGAACCTGGGGCCGAGGGGTACAGCCCATCGCGGGTGGTGGGACCGTTTTCGCCTAAGCAGGATGTGCGAGGGAGTACTCGCGTGAAGGAGCTTCCAGACGCAACACTGGATGAGAGGCTTGGTAGCCATGGCAAGAAACAGCCAAGCAAAGGAGTAGAACCTAGCCGGGGTGGATCTTATAAGGTACCACAGCCTGGGGGGAGGAAGTGGGGCTCTGCCAGTGCCTGACGAAAGTCTGTTGTGTGGACTCGATTTACCATGCACCGCTACTCTCGATCCGAATATCGCAGGAGAACGTCAGGAACAACGTCTCAACAGCCCGCACACTCAACTTTCGGCACTCCGAGTGGGATCCGGAGGAGGTCAGGTGGTGAGACAGTGTATCAATGTCAGGAGGTGGATGCCGAATTGGCGGCCATATGGAAAAACGTTAGGACTGTCGGGTGCTGCCCTGGTATGCCGTGTCACGGTGTGGATCAACAGGATCCCGATGGAAACGTGCATGGATACCAGAGCAACGTTCAGCTTGTTAGCCAACAAATTCTACGAGGAGAACAGCAGTCAACTACTGCCACTTCTACCCCCGCAGGTGTACCTGGCCAGGCGCTGGTGGTGAATCATTGGATGTCGGGGCGCTGTCATGTCGGAGTTTGAGATCGGAGGAGGCCGGTACAGTCAGCTCCTTCACGTTGGACGGCTGGAAGGTTGCGATCTACTACTAGTCAGGGTGCCAAATGGGATATTTTAGCCTAACCTCGACTCGGTCGATATAGTTTTTTAATGATTGATTTTACATCCTTGGGACCTCCTTATTGCATATCTGGTGGATATCAAGCGTGTATCCTTGAGGCTTTTTAGAAATTCAAGATGGCGTCCAAGATGGCCGCCACACAATGAGAAATCATAACTTTTGAACTATTTGACATAGAATGGAAAGTAATAGCACTTTTTCAATAAGTTTTTACATCAGCAGTTCATTTCCGATGTTGTTTTTGTGATAACGGGTCACATATCCAAGATGGCCGCCAAGATGGCCGCCACGATATCAGAAATCATAACTTTAGATCTATTTGACACAGAATAGCAAATAATACCACTTTTTTCAATAGTTTTTTCATCAGCAGTTCATTTCTGATGTTGTTTTTATGATCTGAGGTCACAGTTCCAAGATGGCCACCAAGATGGCCGCCACACACTGAGAAATCGTAACTTTTGAACTTGTGTGTTTGAATATCAATTACATTTTGCTGTTCAACTTATTCCATTGCAGAGTGATTAGTATATGCATATTTACAATTACAAATTATAATGATTCAGTTACAATTTATTCAATATGACATCGTCAGTGCTAGTATAGCGCTAAAGATATGATACATTTCTTGTTCTCAAAGGCTATGCTTTATTTTTGCAGTCCTCGCCTTTGCAGCTACAAAAGAGTGTGCAGCATAGTCCATTAGCTCTACAGCTGCACCTTTTGCTAAAGCATGGACTTTCACTACAGCAACTGCACATGATCAGCTTTAGCAGCTGGTTTGGTGCCATTGGAATGTCCTTCGGTACAATGGTTGGGTATAGCATTGAGCTACCCCCTGGGTGATACCACCCATGATCAGTGGGATGGAGAGCCGGAGGGTCTTTTTCCAGGCAATTTGTCCAAGTAGCAACTGTCAAATGGGCTCTGAGAGCATTCTCTTTAAATGCCTCTTCTGTTGGCGGCAGACTGCAAAGCTTTGGTGGCTCAAGAGAGTTCCTTTTCATCTTAGTTTTCCAAACCTTAACCCTCGCTTCATTGAATGAAGCACAGTCTGACATCCTATAACATGCCAGAATGAAGGCCGTGGCTTCTGTGAATAGCAAGTTATAGTTGTCAGTCATTAGTGCACTACTCCCAAATGAATCAAATTTGATACCACCTGGAAAATAGAAAAATGTGTTACACAAATAGCTATCTAATGATTGTTTTAATAATGAAATATTAGTGAACCAAACATTTGGGCACACAAATTTGTTTACCTGCTCTAAGTACTTTAAGTGTGATACTCTTGCCAATACCAAAATAGCTGGCAACCACATCGCAACCTGATAAGGCATGAGCAGCTAAAAGAACAGGGATGATTGAAAGGTTGCAGCGAATTGTTGCATCTATGTCTATTACACTACGTCCTTTTTGCGGTGATTGTATGAAAATATTGCTGCAGTTTATCTTTCCATTATGGCGGTGGTGGAGTAATAATGCAAACACATCCATGTCCTCGGCTACCACGACAAGTGGCTGGTTTCCCGATTCATGAAGAGCTGCCTAAACCAGAGATTGAGATAATTTACCATACTTAGTTCTGTTTATTAAATAACATCCAGAAGGTAGTTATAATAATCAAACATTCATAAAATATTCAATAAGATGTACATAGAAATGTACCTGCTGCATAATGATGGTGTCTGCTTCTTCTTGAGTAGTAAAAAGATCGTCACGCTGGATTATTTTTCCAATCATGGTATCTCCAGTTGGTCCTGGCAACTCCAATGGAACAGGATCAGGACCAGTCACAATAACGCTGTGTTCAACAATATCATCTTTGTGCGCTATTAAGTCTGCGATAATCATGTTGATAATCTGGACTTTGTTTGAGGTTACTGAGAATAGCACAGACCTAGCTGGTAGACGTGATGTCAGTCTTAGCCTAAAAAACTCTGCTAGCTCCCTTCTCTCGCTTCCATCGTGTTACCTCCTTTGTGCTACCAGTGATGTATCTAAAATCATATCAATAGGATACAGTCAAACAGCAGGATATACATCACTGCAAAAGAAACATTCTCATCAGTTAATAAGGATGATTAAGTTTGTATGGATTGATAACATCAATGGAGAGTTTACATACCTGTCAAAAATTAGGTAAACAATAGAAGTCTCCTGGTAACGTCTAACATGCTTACGAAGTGCATCAATGTATGCCTGCACCGTCACATCACCAGCAGGAAACTCTACAACCCAAAGTACTGCACACCCATCAAGAATAACAGCTGCCTTCTTTTTATGCATCTTCGTGCACACTCAACTGCCATTTCCGTTTTCAAAGTGCTCTTTGTACATGATCTCATTTGTCCATCATCCTCGAACATTGACGTAGCAATAGGTGTTAATTCTGTTGCAAACATATCTGTTATAGATGGCACACCTTCTCGATCAGAAGCCTGAAGAGCAAGAGCTCTTGCATAAAAGATTCCGGTGTCCACAATCTTCTGTCCTGCAACATTTATTGACTTTTCATTGGCAGTCCATGCTATAGCGTTGTTCTTCAGATGGGCATGAAATGACTCAGGCCAGGAAGCTTCAAACGCTTGCAGTTGACTTTTGCCAAGCTCCACTGCTTGGTCAACATTTATATCTGGATTCAAGGCAACTTCACCTGTCACAATATTGACTAGACCACTAGGGTGTTCCTCTGCATTTAAAGGTTGAATGCACATGTCTAGTTTATCTCGTAAAGCTCTACGATCTATCTCATCACTCTCCATGCGTGCAGTTCCTTCCTCCTTATGTTTGAGCTGGACATTCTCTACATCAGGGTCTCACATTTCATCTAAACCTGTCGTCAGGGACAGACAATCATGATAGCTGTAAGCCCAAGTTTTGATGTTTTAGGATTTTTGTAGAGCCCACAACACCTTCTGAAATAGTTTACCACAATGTTAAATATTCTAGCATTAACGTGAATAGAATGCATATGCATGAAAGTCCTATGAATTTTGTTTATTCATGAAAAAAATAGTATTACTACAGTACTTTATACCTGGACCATGCCCTTTTTTCATCCAAGTGGTTTCAATCCCCATATCACTCCAAATTCCATTCCACAATCCAGCTCGTAGGTGGACAACATGATGTCCTTTCATGAAGTGTTCATACACAGAATCAGGTAGGCATTCCATCGTGCGAAGATAGACAACACCATAACGGGCATACTGGTGGTGTTTGGCAGCGAAAAAAAGAGAGGTAATGACTCTTTCACACACCGTATATGCAATGGAAAATCACCTGTGAAAACACAAAAATGATGTCAATGTGAACTGCTTCAAATATGCTTTCATCAAGACGAAATATATATTAAGACGTGCCTTTTGTTAATACAAGTATCTTTAAAATTCACCTTCTCTTTCTGCTCTTACAAACTTCATACAGAGAAATGTTGGACGGATAACCACGTCTATCCAGAACTTTGCTGTGCGGCTTTTTGCGCTTTACAAGGTCCAAGTGAGTCTGCAGCTCATCCATTGATGAAATGTCCAAAGCAGGATCTGTAGATAAGATGATTGGACGAAGAAGCTCTTCAGTGAGCAGGACAAGGGCACGAAAGTTCTGGGGATACTTTTTCCAGTGAGCATCTTGGTGACCCCACCAAATGCAGCTTCAAGAACCTCAACGCATCCGCTATCAGCTACTAAACTTCCAATACACCCAATGATGTTTTGTAAAAAATGCATCCCCCCTAACCTAGGTATGAAGTTACTGAATAGCTGAGGAGTATCCCACATAATATGGACAGCAACTTTGTATAACTGTTGATCAGCTGTAAAGATGGTGTACTCCTGGCCAGCTGCTGCTGTGATCTTTTGGGCCTTCAACATAGACGTGTACACAGTTGACAGGTCTGATGGCTTTGCCATGATGAGGGGATGGTAGATAACATGTGTTTTAGGAGTAGGAATACGACCTTCAATCCTGCACTGACTAGTATTCCATCCACTCCACTCTGGTACCTTCTTGTCAGAGGACAGTGTTATCATCTGTAATTGTGACAATTATTAAACATTAATGTTTTGATTGATACTGGGAACAACCAGTGTACTCAGTGTTTTGCCCATCATACAAAAAGAAGAAATATTATTATCCATATTTAATGGAAACTATCATACGTGCACATACCTTGAAGAAAAGGAAATCCAAGTAATTTGCTCTTTTCATATGATATTCGCTTAGCCTCGATGAACTCTTCTGGTGGATTAGCAGTGGGCATGTCTGGTGGAAGTGGTTTCTCTGAACCAACCAACATACAATTTCATCTTCATCTTCATTGCAGATGGCACTGGACATCTCACTCTTGCTGATCCGAGGTATTGTTCCAACATCTTCTCTTGATGGAGATGAAGAGTGAGTTTCAATTGGTGGGACAGGAAGTATTGGTAGAGGGAACAGCAAAACACTTGGAATGGTGGTGGCTAAAATCACCATGCTTCCGGAACGAAGAGTGGAGGATCATCTGGAAGAGGACGTCAACCAGTCATCGGACGGGGGTGGAAGTCCCCCTGACTTACGAATTTGGCATATTCCCACTCATGTGGCGAGTGTGAATGCCGTAGGAGGCAGGCATGGGAAAGAATGGACCAGCCGACAGCTAATTCCGGAGGATGGAGCTCATGAGTCGGTCGCGCGCGGACCAGACTGTAAAGTGTACTTCGCGGAGGAAGCTGAGGAGCCGGCTGGGCTGCCGGTTGAGTCCAATCCAGCAGAGGGCCAGGACGATGTACCTGACTTTCTGCGCTGCATGTTCCCAGCTGATGGAACGTTGACGCCAGATGAGGTCACCCAGATGGAAGCATTGGTGATGGAATATAGGGATATATTCCTGGGTCCGGACGATAGTCCGGGTTACACGGATCTACTAACGCATAAAATCGACACCGGGGATGCCAAGCCGATCAAGCAGAACTACTACCGTCGCTCCATCAAGGAACGGGAGTATATTGACGGGGAGTTGGAGAAGATGTTGGCGAATGGAGTGATTCGACCGTCGAAGTCACCGTGGGGAGCACCAGTCGTGTTGGTGCGAAAGAAATCCGGTGAGCTTCGATTGTGTATCGACTTCCGTCGGCTGAACGAAGTCACCAAGAAGGATGCATACCCCCTTCCACGAATTGACGAGTCCTTGGACGCACTGGAAGGATCCAAGTACTTCTCCACACTTGATCTCACGAGTGGCTACTGGCAGGTGGCAATGGATCCGCATGATGCAGAGAACACAGCCTTTGTGACCCACCGGGGTCTGTATGAGTGGACACGTATGCCTTTCGGCCTTTGCAATGCGCCTGCAAGTTTTTGGCGTCTCATGGAAATGGTACTGGCGGACATTGTGTGGAGTCAGTGCCTCGTGTACCTGGACGACATCCTGGCTTTTGGAAAGGACTTCTCGATCGCGTGCTGGAACCTTCGCGCGGTGTTTGAGCGGCTGCGGAGGGCTAACCTCAAACTGAAGCCTAAGAAGTGCACACTGTTCGCAGCAACAGTGGAATACTTAGGGCACGAGGTGGACCGGTTCGGGATTCGGCCAAGCAGGAGTAAGGTGCAAGCGTTGCACAATTGGGCGATGCCCAAAAATCTCAGTGAAACAAGGACGTATTTGGGATTCACGGGCTACTATCGTCGGTTCGTGCCCAACTACAGTGAATTGGCCAAACCACTCACGGAGCTGACCAAAAAGGGGGTCAAATTTCGGTGGTTGCAGGAGCAACAAGTTGCTTTCGAGAAGATAAAGGGGTTCATCATCGAGTTACCCCTCCTGTACTACCCCCTCCCAGATAAGGAGTTTCATCTCAAGGTGGACGCGAGCCTATTCGCAATAGGCGGGACATTGGAACAGGAACAGTATGGGAAGTTCGTACCGCTGGGGTTTGCCTCTAAAACTCTGTGCAAATCGCGTCAAGCGTATTGTGCAACGAAGAGGGAATTCTATGCGGTCGTCTTTTTCATGCGGTACTTCCGGGACATCACACGAGGAACCATGGTGGTGATCTGGACGGATCACGCTGCCCTTACGTGGGTGCAGGATTACCACCAGTCGGACAACATGTATATGCGCTGGCTGGTGGAAATGGGTTGGTATAAGCCCTGGAGGATTCACCATTTGCCCGGGAAGCTGAACGAGGTAGCTGACAGCTTGTCACAGAGACGGGAGGAACACCCCGAGACGCAGGGGCCTTTCGATAAACGTAAAACGTGCAAGCTCGGAGATTGTCCGGATTGTAAGTTCTATCAAACAAAGATGGACAAGTGTCGAGATGAGGATTCAGATGATTCCGAGGTGGCTGCGAGTAACCCCGTCCACGGTGTCAGCGTAGTGAGGGACAAGCCTTTTTGTCCCGATGACCTGCGGTGGGAATTCGCGAGTCGGGACGTAGACTCCGATGAAGAGGATGACGGTGAGGACCGCGAGCTCATCGACGGCGTGGACTACAACGCGTATCTGACCCGTTGGCTTCATGAGCTCCCTAATCGAACACACTTGACGATGAGTGAAGTGGAAGGCGCAGACGAAGCGACCGTATTGTTGGCGCCTGAACGAGCAATTCTACGGCGATCTCGACGGATAGCGGAACAGCGACTCGGGGCGGCACCCGTGACCAAGCCGTTGGTCGAAGGCGAATCGTCAGGGGAAAGTGATGCGGAAGAGGAAGAAGTGGAGATCATTCACAAGGAGGAACAATCCACCGCGCGAGCGGCACACCAATGTGTGCGGGTCCTTGCTCATTTCGGTGATGCCGAGTGGCGGGAAGCCCAGGAGCGCGACCAATGTCTATGCAGGCTAGCTGAGCTCAAGGCTCAGTGGGGAGAGGAGGTAGATAAAGAGGAGCTGAAACGCCAGAGTCCCGAGGTGCAGGGGTATTGCCGTTGGTGGCCTGATCTGTACCAAACGGACAACGGGGTGTGGATGATGGACAAAATCATACAGACGAAAGGACGTCCCGTGGAGCGTGTGCAGGTACGTCTCGTCCCGGTAGCATGGCGGGAAAGCATATGGAGATGCGTTCATGTCCACAGTGTGTCACACTTGGGTTACGAACGTGTGTACGAGATACTCCGAAGACGCTTTGCCTGGCCGGGCATGACGGAGGACGTACGGATGATGTGCCGAGCCTGTTTGACTTGTCAACATAGTAAGACTGGAAGTGGGGGAGGAAAGCCTCCCATGAAACATGAATACGTCAGTTTTCCGCACGAACGTGTTGGAATCGACTTGCAGGGACCACTTCCGGAAACACCAGCGGGTAAACGCTTCATCTGCGTCATTCAGGACTATTTCTCCAAGAGGTTGGAGTTGTACGCGCTGGAGAGGAAAACTGCGGAAGCCGTGGTGGACGTACTCTTTCGAGAGTATATTGCCCGCCACGGGGCGATGCAAAAACTCCACAGTGACCAGGGGACGGAATTTGATAATCAAATATGTCTGGAATTGTGCAAAATGTACAAGATTGACAAAACACGGACCACTGCGTATGCTCCCTGGAGCAATGGCATGGTCGAACGGAGCAACAAAACAATCAAGGCTGTATTACGTGCCATGGGGGCCCATGACAAGGAAACGTGGGATGAGTTGTTGCCGTATGTCTTCATGGCATACAATGCCACCCCCCATGCTAGCACAGGATTCACACCACAGAAACTATTCTACAGCCAATGCGTGGATCCGTTACTGCCCATAGACTTGATGTATGGGGCAGATGAGAGGACCGTCCCGCAGTGCTATTCATCCTACGTATTTAGGCAGCGACATATGGCGATGCAGATGGCGGAAACCGTGCGGGAAGTGACGGGACGAGCCGTCGAAATCCAGATGGATCAGCAGAGGAAGAAGGTAAAGCATAGACCGTACCAAGTCGGTGATCAGGTCATGCTTTATAGCCCCCCTAACGCACGGGATAAACTGCACTCCATGCCGTGGACTGGGCCTCATGAAATCGTGGAGGTTGCCAATCACCACACTGTCAAGATACGGATGTTCTGCGGGCCAGCTAAAGCTGCGAGACCGCGGCAAGGCCGCCAACCATTATTGACGCAATGGGTGAACGTAAGCCGTCTGAAACCGGTGTTCAAATCCGGAAGCGGCGACACCCTAACCGTACAAGACGCTTCAGGCCCCGAGGACATCCTCACTAAACGTAGAGCGAAGTTCTCGGAGTATTGGATCAAAAATTATTAAATGGACAGTGGGGGAGGGTTCAGTTTTACGAGCTCGACCTCACCCGCTTGATGGAATTTTCACACGGACGTGAAACAGACTTCGTTGCCTTCTCTTTCCCGTGTTGCCGGGGTTTCCGAGTGAAATTTGGGGGAGGGAAGGGGTTGAAGTCGATCCAGGACAGGACAGCAACACCCGGACAGTCACAACAGCATCAGGACAGTCCAAGGAAGACACGTTGTGATGGGCGCCCCGTAGTGGAATATGCGTGACGGTGATGTTGCCGAAATTGGACTGCCGGGTTTATGCCCATGATGACAGCAATACCCGGATAGTTACAGCAGCGATAGGACAGTTAAAGGAAGACACCGGAGCGGGATCCCGTAATGTATCTTGTGATGTATCTCGTAAGGTACAACGAGATGTATAACAAAACAGCGGACCCGTAATGCATCCCGTAATGAACAACGAAAAATGCATTCCGTGTTGTGTCCCGTGATGCGGAACGGAGTAAACACGGGGCCTGTAACGTAATGGGCACCCGTGTTGGCAAGCAGCAGGGACAAATATACCTATGTATACCTACACACGGTTAAAGGCAATTAGCGGGTCAGTATGCAGTGGTCAGAACAAAGAACTGAAACGTGGAAGTCGGTAAGCCGGGCGGCCCAGTGTGATTACGACGGGTTGCAGTTGGTGACCTTTGGAACACTAATTGCAAGGCCGGGCTTTGTTGTGAGTTGAAATGGGACCACGTGGATGCAGATACTGAAGCGGATTACAGGAATGATGGCCTGTGATTGGAGCATGTGACCCAGAGCGGCAATAGTGCGGAAAAAGTATACAGTACTGTTGAGACTGTTCACTTTTCAATATTCTATTGGAAAGGTAGCACGTGTCTGCGTGATAGTGCTAATTTGTCTTTTTGGATTGTTTTAGGAGGTGTTTGCAGCGGATAGCGGGATCCGGATACTTCTGAATAAGCAGAGGACCATCTACTCATCGCTGTGCCGGGATTTACAAGGCTGTCTGGCCTGGAAAAATAAGGTTTGTTTTAAGGAAACAATAGTTGGGAGTTAGGGTTGCTGTAATGCCAGTATGGCAGAGCAAGCGCCCGACACAGGAGAGGCACAGGGCGGGCCGCAGCCCGTCCTTGTGTCCTCGGCGTCCTCTGGGGCGCTGAACACGGAGCAGCAAGAGCAGCACACAGGAGCACAGGATGTTGCTGTGCAAGAGGAGGTCACGGCGCAGCAGCACGTGACCGTGGTTTCGGAGGGCCAACAAGTGGAAGGGGGCAGTCCGCAGACTGTCCCCGCTAACGTTACGGAGGGCATGGGCGAGGAGCCCATGCAACATGATCTGCGGGATCAGGAGGGGTTTTCGGAGCACCGGGACGGCGGGCACGACACCTCGAGTGACCGAGAGACCGAGGATTCCGGCTCGTACGTAGGGTCGGACGGGAGTGTGTCCGAGACGGAGGAACGGGCCGTGACTGGCAACGAGACGGTCAGTCGGCAAGGGACCCGGAGGCAGGCACCCGCACTGAGCCGGCCCGTGACAGATGATGAGCGACAGACGTTCATGCACAGCGCCGTCACTCAGACCGTGCTGTACCCGGAGCAGTTTTTGCAGGGACAACCCCCGGAAGGAGTGATTTTTTTTTAGGTAACAGGCATGCCGCAACACTCGTACGAGTTGCGGACGGACATGCCCCCACCAGGCGCGGAGCGTGTGAACTGGGCCCAGCGGGGTCCAGCGGATCAACAAAACAAGGAGGGGGAGGAGGCCAACAGATGGGGCAACGTAAGGCTAATGGTACCCAATTTGGGTCACCGACAATGGCCGCAGTTGCACCCCGAGGTGACAGTGCTGGTCACTAGGCTACCCCATCTTGAGGTGACGCAGCAGGGACTGACGGATCTGTTCACTGCTTTCTTGGAAGCTGGACTGCGGTGTCCAGTAAAGGGGTGTGAGCCCTGGGCTGCGTTGGATGCGCCCTCTTGCCTGGCTCTACCCCAACCTCAAGCAATGTTACTCGGATCCACGGGTAAACTGCCACGCATGGCAGAGGATCATACCAAGCTGGATCCATTGGTCGTATGCGGGCCAGCGAATGCCGCGAAATGTAAGGATCGAGGTCACAAGGGATTGGACGCGATTTTCGAACACTGGGTGCATTTTCACATGCACGAGGGCCGGTGTTTCGTAGCACCGTGTTGCACACGTGAGGCCATCCCGGCCACGTCGCAGTGCAAGGACCGGACTTTCCCCTCTGTTTCAGCTGCAGCGGATCATCTTCTCCGGGTCCATCGAACGGAGATGGAGGAGAAGCGACGGGAGCTACGAGCGGTGAACGATCGCCAGGAAGCAGCCGGGCGTCGGAGGAGTCACCGTTGACAGCAGAGCAACCGACCCGCAGGATACATCGATCTCGGAGCAGTGGAGTTCTCGGATCTGAGCACTATTGCTCAGTACACCGTGCGCGAGCGCATGCAGCTCTATGACCAGCGCATCCATGTTCTCCGCATCCTGGGATGTCGTCGATGGTTCTCGCATAGCATGCTCACCCGAGCACTTGTAGGCTTTCACTTTTGACAGTTTGATTACAGGGCACAGAAGTGGAGCAACGACCACGTACGATGGCTGGAGCATTGCAAGACCGCCTGAATTTCGTGGACCGTGAAGCTCGAGTCTTACTCCACTGCGCCCGTACCACTGAAGGGAGGATACAGTGCCGCCGCGAAGACAACCGCAGGAACAGCGACCACAGGCACAGGATTCAGGAATGGAGGCGGATCCACCAACAGGGTGGGTCCTAAGCGACTCCCTGGAGCAGCACGACCGCTACCCATGGACCCACCACCACGGAACGCCATGTTAGCCGTGTTGGGACAGCGTCCCCGACCGAAAACAGCCGAGACGACACCCGGACCGAGGAGGCCTACGTCCACTGCGGCGGCTACAGTGACGAGTTCGTCAGTTTACCCGGGGGATGTGGCCGGAGCTACCCCGGAGGCAACCGCTGACATCGCCGCCGCAGTAACACAGGCAGTGGAGTCGTTGGGGTCACGGAGATCTCAACCACGTTCAGGGAAAAGTAATCGACAGGATTCACACTCAAGAAGTCCCCCGGGAGCAAGAAAGACTCAGAAGAGACTCGCAGGCACTGGAAGCCTGGTCGCCGAGCTACGGGAGACTACCACGGAGTGGCAGGATCGGGCTGTGCGTGCGGAGAACGAGCTCCGCAGTCTACGGGCACAGCATGCCAGGACCCTCGCTGAGCATCAGGCCGCTGTCGGAAGATGGACGCACGACCGGGAGGCGCTGGTAGCGGACGAGCTGAACAGCAGAGCGGCCGCCCGGAAGTACAAGTTCCAGCGGAATGACGCCGAAAAGCAGGTCAAGTCCCTGACGGAGGAGGTGGACGAGCTACGAACGTGTGTGTCCCAGCTGACGGACGCCAACCAGGAGTTGGGGACTCAGGTTCCCACATTACAGGACGAGCTGACCCAGGCACGCGGCCGGATCACGGAGCTGGAAGAAGAACTGGAGCCACTTTCGCCGGGCGCAGACTACAAGGTTCCCAACGGGAAGTTGAAACTGCGCCACACTCCAAGCAGGAATGAAGTGTTGTGGGCTTCACGGGGATCCGTTCCCGGCTACGCAGCCGTCGATAGGCAAGCTCTAGAGCAGGCATGGACACAGGTTGCCAATGCTCTGAAGACACAGCAGCGGGAGTTTGTGGAGGCGTGGGATGAAGTGGACCACCGAGTTCAAGAAGATCCCGGATACGACGCTTACGCAGCCATGTATGCCTGTCTCAGACAGGCGAGCGATCAGATCGGCCTGGTCGCTGAACAGGAGGCCGCACCTTTTATTCCAGGAGTGCGACCCGGAAGGACCCTGGCAGAGGATTTGGTGGGATTGCAGCCGCGATCCACCTCCCACATCGAAGTCCAGGAGATGGATACCACCGTGAGTGCAGCGGTGTCTGAACTGCGCATGAAGATGGCTGCCAAGGATCAGGAGTTGCAGATAGCGAGGCAGCTCGCAGCACGCCAGGCACGCCGTGAGGACAGGAATGCTGCCAGTTTGCGTTCTATTTCAGGAACACTTGGAGCCATCGCGGATTCGTTGGAGCGGCTGGGCGAATACGATGCCGCCAGAGGTGAAGGAGATGCCCGCACTCTTCGTACAGTGTGCGGCCTGAACAGTCACCTCGATAACCTACGCGACACCCTCGAGGATGCTCACGAAGCAGCTGCTCGTTCACCAAGGAGAGGATTACAGCAGCTGTCGCCCAACGTAGGGCATGAGATGCTGACGCTGGAGAGCTTGGGGCAGACTTCCCCACTACGGATGCACTCACCTTTGTCAGCAGCGGGATCCAGTCGACAGGGGTCCCGAACAGGATCGCCGGGGCCGCTCCGGCAGTCATCACGAACTGCTTCCCTTGTATTTTCAGATGAGGAAGATCACCAGATGGATGCGGATGACTCGCTGACGGAGCAGATAGATGAGGTCCTGCGGACGCCTAACCAGACGTCCAGTGCCTCACGACCCATTCCTGCGCCCCGCAGTGGCCGCGGGCTACGGACACCCCGGACGTCCCCATCCCGTGCCTCGTCCCAACCCCGGGACTAGGTAGCGGGCTGGAATGGTAAGGATCCTGTCAGGCGCCACCATCAGAGTTGACGAACTCCCGTAGATGGTGGGGCGGCCTGGACGCACCAAAAGGTGCACTTCCCCCAGCGACGCCGGACGCGGCGCAGCGAAATCTCGGTGGCTGGGACACCGAGCCGGATAAGTCAGAACCGTCCTCGCAGTTGTGGGAGCTGACACTCACAGCTGTAGGGGTTAGGCTTTTCAGTCTAGGGACGGTTCAACCTATTAGTGGCCATCGCCGCCTTCCAGAGGGTGACTGGCCCGTTCCGTAGTGTGTAGGCGGCGCCCCCCAGGTTTCATGGATACTTCCCTTAGTAAGCAGAAGAGTTACTTGACCACCGTCATCAGTATCTGCTTCCGTGAGCCGTCGCTTTTGGTGACATGCACAGTGAGGTGCGAAGGATTTCGTTGGCTCTCGGTGCACTTTGGTGCATTTCGTGACCTACTTGGTAGTCACGATGTACTGATGGGGTAAGGTACTGGGGGAGGGTGGGTCTGACTTTTTCTGTTTGCAGGCAGCGCAAGTTCCACGGAGCTCGAAGTGATCGGGGGACCACTGGCCCTGGCTACGTCCCCACACACCCCGTGTGTGTTCTGTGAAGAGGAACCCGATGTCGTCCACCCGTTGTACAGGAGCACCTCTGGATTCTGGATTACTTGTTGGAATACTTTATGTGTTATGTTGTAATGAGTTTCCATGTGAATGCTCCACTCCCGTACAAGCGGAGGGGTTCAGTCCCATGGAATCTGGGGGAGTGTGTAACAAAACTAGTTCTGTTAGGGCATCCAGTGCGCGGCCACATTAGGTGGCTGCTCAGTATAAAGTAGTTAACATAGGTAGCACTGGACTAAAGTAAGCTCCCATGTTACACACACCTTGTCAGGTTGTTCGTTCACTATGGCCACTTGTAGGATTAAGACCAGTACACTACCACACAGTACTGAGGAAGCCATTAGGGCTTTAGCTTCTGACTCAGCAGGTACGGACTGCACTAGGTAGGGCTGTCAGTCTATTCCCGAAGGGAATAGGCCCACATTCACACATTACTGAGGTCCAGCCGGTGGCTACCTCACTCCCGGACGTCTACTCACCTTACGTGGACTGAAGGACCCGCGTTCGTGTACAGTAGGAGCTGTCACGCGTGTCAGCACTGGTGCGAAGTCCTCCCAAGGGAGGCCTTCCGTGAGGCCAGGGGTCTGCACACCACCTTACACAGCAAGTAGCGAGAGGCTCTCTGGGAGTCGTCGGTTATAGGCCGCAGAGCTCGGGTGTAAGGTGTTCGCATACGTCTCAAGAACACAACGAGGAGGAGTACGGTTTGGGGGAGACCAAGCCGTGAGGGCTGCGCTCACGCGGGGTGCGCGTGGAGGGCGCCAATTACCCGTCTTGTCGGCCGTGTGAACCCGGCAAGGCGTGCAGGAGCTACGACTTTGTTCACATGTCCTATAATCTCCTGTAATTCACTTGATATGGATGTTAGAAGATTTTGTTGCTGTTTTATTGTGTGAGAAATTTCCTCAAACCTATCACACATTTCATCCATTTTCTTTTGAGACTCCTGCTTGGATATAAGATGGTTTTTCTCTTGTTCTTGAAAGAGCTCTGTTAATTTGGCATCAATTTTTTATCTTGCAATTGTAACATATCAGCCATTTTGATGTCAATTTGTCTCTCATGGAATTGTAGCATAGACGACACGTGGTTTAAAATGTATTTTCTATATCATCGTTTGCCGAGGTGGATGCAGATTTCAAGCTGTACTTGGTGTCATTTGCAATATTAGTTAACATTTGATAATGCATATCTTGCGTGTTGAGTAGTTGTTGCATGTTCGTTTGAAGACTATTAACAGCTTTGATAAGATCAGGCTGAAAAGGTGCATAAAACTTGTCACGGTCATCACCATGATAAGAATCATCAGGAGAATGTCTGGATTTGTCAATGTTCATAGCAAATTGTGAACGTGGGTTGAAGGGTGACTTCTTACCTGATTTTGTGTCATCTGCAGTCATTTCTATCCGGGAGATGCTAGGGTTGTCTAGCGGTGTCAGTGTCCCCTTTGTAACGAAGGGACGCTGACTATCCATACGGATATTGTTGTCCATTTCTGACATTTGTGTGGGTGGTTGACGCGGTGATGCTGATTGCGTGGTGACCTTTTCCTGGTCGTTATTGTTATCCAATATATAGAGGTTTATTTTATCCATATTTTGGGGATTTTTTGGGGATTTTGTCTATCTCCGTCATGTTGTGTGGTAATGTATCTTATCTTTTAACTCCCCCTGCAAATTGCTCTTAACCTTGAACAGTTCAGGTTCAGACATCATAGAGAAAGTCTCAGTAATTGACTAAATAATCAGCGTGGAGTGAGTGTAAACTCAACAGTCTGCCTTCCGTAGTGGGAAATGAGAATAAAAGGTTTTATTCCCAAATCTCCTCCAGTTGAAGGAGAACTATTAAGCTTGATCTAACTTTATTGACTGTTCCTACTCAACTCAACTCAACTCAACAAAATTAGTTGTAAAGCATATTTTAAAATAGATGTTTTCGCCAATTTATAGAATGACTAGAATAAAACTTAAAAATACACTTTGAACAATATCACGTGCAATAAAATTGTCACAACTAAATATCCTACATCTAAAATTTCCAATAGCTTTTCTATATAGTACTTTAAAGTGGTCTACACCATTAAACATAATATTGGGACATGCTAACACCCTTATGAATACCAAGGAGATGTCTAAAACATTATTATATGCTACAGAAGCTTTGTTAAAGACATTATCATTAAATACAGTCAAATTTGGTTACCATACATACTACTAATAAAAGTCTTAAAAAAGACATATTTTAACACTTTCAGAACAATATCTAAATTTACTAATCAAAATATTGCCTTGTGTATAGATACATTTTGTGTGACATGATATATCATCGTTACAATCTAGTTGTGAAGTAATAATCACCCCAAGATACTTAACTTTTTCTACAATAGGTACAATCTCACATCAAAGTGACATATTGGTAACATGCATTTTTACAATTTTTTGTTTTAAAGCAAATGTACTTAGATTTATTACCATTAAACTTGACAGAGTGTTGCTCAGCAAACACACAGCAGATATTCAGTAATTTTTTCAGTGCACCTGGGCACGGGCGACAATACACTTATCATCAGCATACATAAGATGATTGCACATTCGACCATTAATTTTACAACCAATCTTTGACTCATTTAGCATAATAGACAGGTCATTCATGTATAAGTTGAACAAAATTGGGGACAAAATTCCCCCTTGGAGGACACCATTAGTTACATTAAAAGGATCAGATAAGGATGAGCCCCATTGAACACAACA
Organism: Streblospio benedicti; assembly: GCA_019095985.1. Taxonomy (NCBI): domain Eukaryota; kingdom Metazoa; phylum Annelida; class Polychaeta; order Spionida; family Spionidae; genus Streblospio; species Streblospio benedicti. Next base: position 30,920 of record JAGTTF010005521.1, on the reverse strand, counting down.
CTCTTGCTTAGTATACCAGAAAACAATTAGGCGTACTATTAAAATGGGAATTTTTCTTTTTAACAATTTTTTAAACAAAGTCCAATGGTTCACCCTGTCAAATGCTTTAGACACATTACCATTCTTCAAAGAATGAACACTTCTCTCATCTTGGGTTTCTTCATTCATGATATAGACACGCATTTGGGGATTCCAACAGAAACCATTGGGACTCACATTTTGGTGAGACTTTCAAACTCTTAGGTTGTGGCTTCTTCAGGCTGAATGACAGTCCATGGGGGGGGGCATAAATATTCTGATTAAATACAAATTGAACTGGGGGGTGAATTTCCAAGATACCTTTTTCTTGACACATGTGTTAAGATTAATGATGATGCCACCACTTCGGTTGAAATCTATCATAAGAAATCGGTAGCACACTGATCTTTCTTTGAATTCCAATCAAACCACCATTTTGGAACATAAAAGATTATCTTCGGACTCTCAATCTAGCCCCCAATTTGGTCACAACGCCTGAAGATACAGGCCAGGAGTCTAAGCATGTCAAAGCAGTGTTGAAAGACAATGGGTATAAACCATGGGTGTTTAAGTTGCCACTGCCAAAAGTCAAAGAATCGTCCAAAAGATGCAAAACAGTGGTTTCAGTGCAAAACCCCAGTCTGGTGCATCCCTATGTGAAGAGGGCTGTCAGAAAAAACTATGTATCATTTTGAGTTCTTTCTTAATAAAATATGCCTAAATTCAAAAGGTAAAACCATATAATTACTAAATATATCTAAAATTATTCTTTTAACATTTTTCTACTATCGTCCTCATCAGAATGGAATAAAAACATAATTACTTAAAAGACACCCAACAGTCAATACATCTTAGAAAGGGGATTCTATACTTTGCAGTATGAGACAGATTAATAATGAGATTAACCATACTAAGAACAATAAATTGACATAATAATGAAAAAGAAAAATAAAGAATACACAGTTGATACAACCAGATCTCAAAATGTAACAAAACCAGTTTTTTAGTAGGTCTCCAGTGTGCGAGGTTGCAGCAACCTCGCAGAGTATAAAATAGGTTATGTAAGTTGCACTGGACTAGGTAATATTATCCCCTTTGTTACACACACCTTGTTGTTATTCCTTCTTAAGCCCACTGTAGGATTAGGGACTCAGTACACTATAGTACTAAGACTTGGCCATTAGGGCCTCAGTTTCCTTGTAGACGCTAGTCGGATAGCATGTAGGGGCTGGTAACCTATTCCTTCGGGGATAGGCCCTCTTTATATCTGATGGGGCTAGCGGTGGCGACCCCCTCCTCACAGCGCCTGGGACTGCGTGGCTTCGTAAAGGGATGCCCTGATCGTTGCGTATCAGCACAGGTGCGAAGTCCCCCTCCGTGGGGGGCCCGTCGTGAAACTCCTGGCTTGTTAGTCACCAGGCACTCGCCCAGTATGCTGGACGGTGGCCTGTATGCGTGGGGTACCAGTTAACACAACGAGGGTAGTAAAGGGAACCAACATCGTTCAGGAGTCAGCCGTCCACGAGTCTGAGCTTTGGGCTCGTGGCGTCGCCCCGAAATCAGCACAGTCACCAAGCTGGGTGCGCGACCGACTCCACTTTTGTTTACAGTTTGGTGCCGTGACCAGGATCGTGCGGTACAACACGCCTGTGGGCGCGATACGAATTTGAGATCCAGTCACCATGTCCAACCCACAATGTTCCAGAGGGGGTGGTTTGCGGGAATCGCGAACACCTTCTCCTTGTGGCTAGCCTGGAGTAGGTTGCAGAGGCAGTGCTGCCCAGTCGTCGACCGAGAAGAAAGAAGAGATAGAATTCGCGGGCGCCCCTAATCCCACGAGGGCAATCCTCGCAAACCCACCACTTTATGTCGGAAGGGAGGCCGAAAGGTTGTGTACCACACCAAACAAGCCGGGTGAAGAAATCCCATGAACCAACGAGTGGGAATGAGTACTCACCACCTTTGACACGCAGTCGCCAATGTCTTACCTTAACATGGGGCAGCGTGGCGGGGTAGTGCAGGCAGGCTTACCAGCCGCACTGCTCTCCACCGCGTCCTAGGAAGCCATAGGCCGGGGCATTCATCTCAATGGCTCCAGAACCCCGTGCTGACACGGGGAAGATGCCGGGGAAGAAGTCTCTGCCCGTGGTACAAAGCAGGCAGGACCTGCCGCCCCGTCCCGAAAGGAGGCGGCCAAGCCAGACCCCTGAGAAACAACCAGGTGGATCTTCACTCAGGTGAGGGAGACCGCTAGCCAGGAAAGCGATGGAGCGGAGGAGAATGAAGATGTGTTTGGAGGCGAGGCGCAGGTGAAGGCCAGCGCCAGCGACGCACGGGGCAACGGACCACCCGACCTGCAAAGGTCGTGGGGGTTTCGGGGAGCTCCGCGACTTCCAACGAAGAGACAAAAGGTGGCGCCAGCCAAGAAGTGGCAGGCGACATGTCTGGGGTTGGGAAAAAACGAAAGGCGCATTCGGAACGACGAGAAAGGGGTGCGCAAAAGAGACGTAACCCTTTGGCGAGTACAAGGACAGTGATAAGGTAGCTTCAAAGAAGGAAGCAATCTCCTCACGATCGCGAGCAACAGGAAGGAATGCCAGCTATGCCAGGCGTGAGCGCACGACCTGGGCAAAACCACATCAATGGGGGAAGTCGTACAAAGCATGGACGGCCGTGTGAGAAGTGTCAAGCACGCCCGGGCGAGGAACGCGGCCCGGGCGCGACCACGTCCATCAGGGGAGTCGATGAAGCATTTATAGTCATGAGAGAAGTGTCGGGGCGCCAGGTTCGCGGGAACGCGACCTGGGCGCGACCACGTCCATCAGGAAACCGTATAACAGCGGTTATATTCATGTGAGGTGACAGTCACGTGTAAGCCTCGCAGACGCGAGCCGGACAGGCTGCCCTCGCGCACGAGGTCGTCTAGTCGCCGGGGAAGCAAGAGGGCTCTCCCCAACCCATCTACAACTTCGTGGGAAGCAGTGACAGCCGGGTGCGGGGGGTATCAGCCGCGAGTGGGACCCACAGATGCGAGTCAGGCGGCGTATACTCGCGTAGGAAGCTTGTCACATCATCAGGCGAGTGAGAGAGCTCTCCACAACGCAGTTACCACTTTGCATAAGTGTCCACAACACCAGGCTTGCGAGACCGAGACCTGGATGGGACTATGTCCGTGGGGAAGCAGTATGAAGCAGCGACAGCCATGGGCGGGGTATCAGCCGCGAGTGGGGGCCTCGCAGGTGCAAGTCAAACAGGCTATACTCACGCAGGAGCTGACACATCATCAGGCGGGCGAGGTTGCTCTCCACAAGTCAATTACGACTTTGGGTGAGTGTCCACTACACCAGGCTTGTGGTAACGCGACCTGGTTGGGACCACGTCCGCGAGGGGAGCCTATGATGACTTGGAAGCAGCCGCAGGGTGCCTGAAAGGGCATCGCGAGCTACCACGCATCGCGACACTACAAACGCGACCAGATACAAGCAGAGCGACAATATACATGCGCCGAGCTAACCCAGCTGGTGACGTGGCAGCAAAATACGCCAAGGGCCAAGACATTACTTGGTGAAAACAGATGATCAGACTATCTGGAAACGTCATATCAATCAATTGAAATCTACTGATGTAATTGTCACTGAGCATATTCCAAAACCTGACATGTCTTTTGTTGACACCTATACCGAACCGACAAGAGTGTTACCAATGCAACCTGAACCCGTACCTGCTCAAGTGATTCCTACACCTGTTACTCCTGCAACAACGCCAGCAACTCCAGCAACTCCAGCTTTTCCTAGACGGAATCCCATAAGAGCCAGGAAAGCACCGAGAAACTCAATTTATTCATGGAGTGACTAATCATTGTGAATTGTGACTGATCATTTTGAACCTTGTGGATCATAATCATTGTGAACCTTGTGGATTATAATCATTATGTAGGATGTTCAATAGATGTAGTTATGTTCTATTGTTCTTCAGTGTAGAATGTGACTGATTATTTTAACTTTGTAGATTATAATCATTATGTAAGACGTTCATTAGTGGTAGTTAAGTTATGTTCTTTTGTGTATCAGTTGTAAAACTGTCAAAGAAATTTAGTGTGGGACAATCAGTAGTTTCAACACTATCAACAACATCAGTCTCAATTTCTAGATTATACAACTTTTGTACAGCTCTTGTAATACATCCCTTAGCAGTTTTTACATCAGCTGCTCTGGATATGCCATCTTTACCTTCATGCAATTTATTCACTACACCTATACACCATTTTGATCTTGGAAGGTTATCTTCCTTCACAAGCACAACAGAACCTATTGTCAAATTACCTTGTTTCTTAAATTTTTGAAATGCTGGTGGTAAATTTCTAATATATTCAGAACTCCAAATTTGCCAAAATTGATCTTGACGCTCTAAAAGTTCTTGATGCCTCAATGACAACATATGAGTATTTACATTCACATCATCTTCTTCTAGCTTATTTTCAAGGCCTTGACTGCCCTGACCTGCCAGAAAGTGATTGGGGGTCAAAGCTACTTTCTCTTCACAACCTGACCCAACAAATGTAAGGGGTCTAGAATTTATTGAAGCTGCAACTTCAGCTAGACAAGTTTCAAATTCAGTTTTGCAAAGATATTTGTTGCTCAATGTTTTCTTAATTGCATTTTTCATGGTGCGTACTAGCCTTTCCCACCATCCTCCCCACCAGGGGGCGTGGACAGTTAAATTTCCATTCAGGGCACGACGGTCCCATATATGTTCCCAAAATTTTTGAGCTCCAACAAAGTTAGTGCCATTGTCAGAGTAGACATATGACGGCACACGTTTTAACGCACAAAACTTTCTAAAGGCCAAAATGAAATCATAAGCTGATAGCGATTCCGTTAACTCAAGATGAACCGCTTGCACAACCCCACAAACAAATAAACAAATGTAGAATTTCGACTTAGGAAAGTCACAACAGAACACAGGACAGCAAAATCGATCCCAGTGACCGAAAACACTGGTGCCCTTGAAACCCTTAAGCGTGGGAGTGGTGCAATTGGCTCATTGCAAGCTCTTGCGTCAATTTTCTGACAGGAAACACAACTCTTTTTAATACTCTTAGCGAGAGACCGCAATCCAAAAATCTCATAATTAAGTCTCACTTGATTGATCATACAATCTACACCAGCATGGTTGTAAAAATAATGAAAAAATCTGACAAGTAATTTTGACCCATGACATTTTGGCAGTATGACCGGATGCTTACTTTCATACGATAACTCAGACAACTGAAGTCTACCGGCAACTCTAAGTATGCTTTCACCATCAAGGAATGCAGAAAACTTCACAAGTTTAGAATCTTTAGGGAGATTCTTTCCCATTCTTAAACATTCAATTTCCTTTTGAAAGTACACAATTTGAATATGCTTT
>JAGTTF010005521.1:0-25393 GCA_019095985.1 Streblospio benedicti | reverse complement strand
GTCCTTTTCTGCATTGGACTGGCCAAAGCTGTTTCAATTTTATGGAAAATTCGTTTTTAAAATCATTTACCAAATTTTTTTAATAAAATTTTTGGGGCCTTGGGCAAGTTGCCAACCCAGCAATCAAAATATAAAAAAAAGAAACTTTTTTTGAAGTGCATGTCAGTTTAAATTTCAAATAATTAGGACAGGCCCAACGTTGAACCATTAATGTTAATATTTTCCACAAAAAAAACTTAATTTCTATTACAAAAATTTTTAACTTATTTAAAATTTCCCCAAGTTTTTTAAAAAAAAAAAATTTAATTTTTTCCCTTTACCTTCCTTTTTGCGTTGCTAATTTAAACTTTTGAAAAATGTAAAATTTAAATATCAAACATTTTTTCGCCTGCGGATTGTTTTTCAAAATTGAGAAAGTTTAAAATTTTTTTTTAAAAAAAGCAGTTATTTTTTTTGGGGGAAAATTATTTTTAAAAACATGCTGAAAATGATTGCAGTTCAGACTAGGGCTTGGTTTTGCCTGCCTGCCCATGATTGACTTGGCGAATACGGTTTAGCTTTCGACAATGAGCGTGGCGTAGTATTATTTTTTTTGATGGGGAAAAGGTGGTTGATGCGTCGGCGCTGGCCTAGCTGTGAGGTTATCTTATGAAGGTGATGTTTAGTTGCTGTAGAAGTGGGAAGGTCGAATTATATGTGAGATACTAACTGCGTTTTTTTAGTGGCTTATCTGTGGTGATGTCGTGGAGATAAACTTGGTGTGGGGTCCGTGTTTACGACTTTGTATGGTCCACGGTTGATTGACTAGTTTTTTGTTGCTATGAGGATCGCCGAGTGCAGGTCTGCGCCAAAAAGCATATATCACCTTCTTTTAGTTGGGAAGTGGGTGTTGGTATTTGCTCGTGGTTATTGAGCATCGTTAGATTGTGCTGATTGATTGTGGCCATAGCTTGTTGTTGGGCGTATTGGATGTCTATTGCGTGTTGGTGGAGGGGTTTGTAGGAGGGAGGCGACATGTCTGTTATTTGGCGTAAGTTTTTTTCCTGTAGATTATTTCATGTGGGAGAAACCTGTGGCGTGTTGTTCATGTTGAAGATCACTATGGGGAGCATATTATCCCATGTGCGGGGATTGTTTTGACAAACGCAGTGCAGTATATTCGTAATAACTTTATTTTGTCTTTCTGAGCGTCCGTTGGACCGGGGCAGGAATGGGCTGCTGTATTTTAGTTTCATTCCCATGATAAGCACTGCTTCTTTCCATATGTCTGAAATAAAATTGCTGCCACGGTCAGAGATCATGACGTGAGGTACTCCGTGTGAATCGCAAAATGCGTTTCTTACAAAACCTTTTGCAATTCTGCTGCTAACGTAGTTTTTGTCGGTCAAGCACAGACAAGCCTGATAGTATGACAGAAGACCATTGCGATATGAAGGTTTTTGTTGGGTGTCATGGGGAATTTAACGATATGGTCCGCCCCGACCTTGTAAAATGGAGCCAGGGGTGACAATACAGGTTGCCCCAGAGTGTGTTGTAGGGGCAGCGAGTTTTTGGCTTTGTTGCAGGTGATGCAATTTGCGACATATTTCTTGATCATATTTCCCATAAAACGCCATACCTATGTACATTGACCGAGGTCCAAGGTTTTGTCTACACCAAAGTGGGTACATACGTGTGAATCGTGTACAGTTTTAATGACAGTTTGTTGCATTTCTGCGGGCACGACTAGACGAAGTTGTGGTGACGCGTGCGAGTTTCTGTTGTCTGGTGAGATATTGTATAGTAACTCGGTGTGCCCAGGAGACAATGCCCAGGTTTTGCAGTCGTTTTGGTGGTTATCTGCAATGTTTGAGGTAGGCTATGAGCTCTTTGCAGTACTCATCACGTTGTTGTGCTAGTTGAAAATCCTGTGGAATTAGACCGTCGGGGAATGGGGTGTTACGTTGTGTGGTTTCTTCTCGGGGCTGTGGATATTCTTGAAATGTTACTCATTCTGTCGATTTCAATGGATGTGCTTGGTTTTGGGTGTTGTGTGATTTTTGAGTCTGTGTCGGCGATTGATGTTCCGCTTGTGGGCTATCGGTGTGGTGGTCTTGTTGTTTGTTTTCGTTTTTTTGAAGCTGGGCGTAGTGATGGCAGATATGTCTGTGGAGTGCAGGGGAAATGTGTCCAGTTTGTCGTCCGCTGACGTGCGTGTGATGTTGTAATTTCGGCGACTCAATCCGTCTGCCAACATGTTATTGGCGCCTTTAATGTGATGTATCTCATAATCGTAGCCACTACTAATATAAAGCACCCATCTCGCTAGTTTCGGCGTAAGTTTTTTTTCTCGTTGGCCAGAATCTTGGTGAGAGAATTATTGTCCACATAAAGCGTGAATTTGTTGTAACTGAGGTAATAGTCTAGTTGTGCGAGGGAGTAGCAAACTGTTAATATTTCGAGTTCCAGTATGTCTCTTTTACAATCTGGTTCTGTGAGCGAACGTCCCGTAGGCAATAGGCACCAAGTTTCCCATTTTATCTTGTTGCATAAGTGCCCCGCTTACGGCTGAAAAACTTGCGTCGGTGAAGAGGTAGAATCTTTTTGTTGTGGTCTGCATAGTGGAGCAACGGTCTGGACCCTAGTGTGTGTTTGAGTGATTCAAAAGCTCGGAGCAGGTCGGTGTCCACTCCCATTTGGCGCCCTTTTCAGTTGGACTGAGGAGGGGGGTCACTTTCCCCCTTTTTTTGGTATGTAGTTGGAGAAATATCCGCAGATGCCAAGGAAACTTTTAGTTCCTTGGGTTTAGAGGGGACCTGGAATGACATAATCGCATCTGTATGTGCTTTTGAAGGTTTTATTCCATCGGATGTAATGGTGTGTCCTAGGAAATCACATGAAGTTGTCCCCGAATGTACATTTGGATGTGGCCAGTTTGAGGCCTGATTCTGCAATGTGTGAACAAAGTCGTAGCTCCTGCACGCCTTGCCGGGTTCACACGGCTGACAAGACGGGTATTGGCGCCCTCCACGCGCAGCCCTCACGGCTTGGCCTTCCCCAAACCGTACTCCTCCTCGTTGTGTTCTTGAGACGTATGCGAACACCTTACACCCGAGCTCCCCGGCCTATAGCCGACGACTCCCAAAGAGCCTCTCGCTACTTGCTGTGTAAAGTGGTGTGCAGACCCCTGGCCTCACGGAAGGCCTCCCTTGGGAGGACTTCGCACCAGTGCTGACACGCGTGACAGCTCCTACTGTACACGAACGCGGGTCCTTCAGTCCACGTAAGGTGAGTAGACGTCCGGGAGTGAGGTAGCCACCGGCTGGACCTCAGTAATGTGTGAATGTGGGCCTATTCCCTTCGGGAATAGACTGACAGCCCTACCTAGTGCAGTCCGTACCTGCTGAGTCAGAAGCTAAAGCCCTAATGGCTTCCTCAGTACTGTGTGGTAGTGTACTGGTCTTAATCCTACAAGTGGCCATAGTGAACGAACATAACAACCTTACAAGGTGTGTGTAACATGGGAGCTTACTTTAGTCCAGTGCTACTTATGTTACCTACTTTATACTGAGCAGCCACCTAATGTGGCCGCGCACTGGATGCCCTATCAGAACTAGTTTTGTTACACACTCCCCCAGATTCCATGGGACTGAACCCCTCCGCTTGTACGGGAGTGGAGCATTCACATGGAAACTCATTACAACAAAACACACATAGTATTCCAACAAGTAATCCAGAATCCAGAGGTGCTCCTGTACAACGGGTGGACGACATCGGGTTCCTCTTCACAGAACACACACACGGAGTGTGTGGGGACGTAGCCAGGGCCAGTGGTCCCCCGATCACATCGAGCTCCGTGGAAGTTGCGCTGCCTGCAAACAGAAAAAGTCAGACCCACCCTCCCCCAGTACCTTACCCCATCAGTACATCGTGACTACCAAGTAGGTCACGAAATGCACCAAAGTGCACCGAGAGCCAACGAAATCCTTCGCACCTCACTGTGCATGTCACCAAAAAGCGACGGCTCACGGAACCAGATACTGATGACGGTGGTCAAGTAACTCTTCTGCTTACTTAGGGAAGTATCCATGAAACCTGGGGGCGCCGCCTACACGCTACGGAACGGGCTAGTCGCCCTCTGGAAGGCGGCGATGGCCACTAATAGGTTGAACCGTCCCTAGACTGAAAAGCCTAACCCCTACAGCTGTGAGTGTCAGCTCCCACAACTGCGAGGACGGTTCTGACTTATCCGGCTCGGTGTCCCAGCCACCGATTTTTTTCGCTGCGCCACGTCCGGCGTCGCTGGGGGAAGTGCACCTTTTGGTGCGTCCAGGCCGTCCCACCATCTACGGGAGTTCGTCAACTCTGATGGTGGCGCCTGACAGGATCCTTACCGTTCCAGCCCGCTACCTAGTCCCGGGTTGGGACGAGGCACGGGATGGGGGCGTCCGGGATGTCCGTAACCCGCGCTACCACTTCGGGGGTGCAGGGAATGGGGGTGAGGCACTGGACGTCCGATCAGGCGTCCACAGGACCTCATCTATCTGCTCCATCAGCGAGTCATCTGCATCCATCTGGTGATCTTCCTCATCTGAAAATACAAGGGAAGCAGTTCGTGATGACTGCCGGAGCGGCCCCGGCGATCCTGTTCGGGACCCCTGTCGACTGGATCCCGCCACTGACAAAGGTGAGTGCATCCGTAGTGGGGAAGTCTGCCCCAAACTCTCCAGCGTCAGCATCTCATGCCCTACGTTGGGCGACAGCTGCTGTGGTCCTCTCCTCGGTGAACGGGCAGCTGCTTTGTGAGCATCCTCGAGGGTGTCGCATAGGCTATCGAGGTGGCTGTTCAGGCCGCACACTGTACGAAGAGTGCGGGGATCTCTTTCACCTCTGGCGGCATCGTGTTCGCCCAGCCGCTCCAACGAATCCGCGATGGCTCCAAGGGTTCCTGTAATAGAACGCAAACTGGCAGCATTCCTGTCCTCACGGCGAGCATACTCTCTTACCTCACCTGCCTGGCGTGCTGCGAGCTGCCTCGCTATCCGCAACTCCTCATCCTTGGCGGCCATCTTCATGCGCAGTTCGGACGCCGCTGCACTCACGGAGGTGTCCATCTCCTGGACTTCGATGTGGGAGGTGGATCGCGGCTGCAATCCCACCAAATCCTCTGCCAAGGTCCTTCCGGGTCGCACTCCTGGAACAAAGGGTGCGGCCTCCTGTTCGGCGACCAGGCCGATCTGGTCGCTCGCCTGTCTGAGACAGGCATACATGGCTGCGTAGGCGTCGTATCCGGGATCTTCTTGAACTCGGTGGTCTACTTCATCCCACGCCTCCACGAACTCCCGCTGCTGTGTCTTTAGAGCATTGGCAACCTGCGTCCATGCCTGCTCTAGAGCTTGCCTATCGACGGCTGCGTAGCCGGGAACGGATCCACGTGAAGCCCACAACACTTCATTCCTGCTTGGAGTGTGGCGCAGTTTCAGCTTCCCGTTGGGAACGTTGTAGTCTGCGCCACGACGATGTGGCTCCAGTTCTTCCTCCAGCTCCGTGATCCGGCCGCGTGCCTGGGTCAGCTCGTCCTGTAATGTGGGAACCTGAGTCCCCAACTCCTGGTTGGCGTCCGTCAGCTGGGACACACACGTTCGTAGCTCGTCCACCTCCTCCGTCAGGGACTTGACCTGCTTCTCGGTGTCATTCCGCTGGAACTTGTACTTCCGGGCGGCCGCTCTGCTGTTCAGCTCGTCTGCTACCAGCGCCTCCCGGTCGTGAGTCCATCTTCCGACAGCGGCCTGATGTTCGGCAAGGGTCCTGGCATGCTGTACCCATAGACTGCAGAGCTCGTTCTCCGCACGCACAGCCCGATCCTGCCACTCCGTGGTAGTCTCCCGTAGCTCGGCGACCAGGCTTCCAGTGCCTGCGAGTCTCTTCTGAGGCTTTCTTGCTCCCGGGGGACTTCTTGAGTGCGAATCCGGCCGATTCCTCTTCCCTGATCGGAGTTGGGATCTCCGTGACCCCAACGACTCCACTGCCTGTGCTACTGTGGCGGCTATGTCGGCGGTCGCCTCCGGGGTGGCTCCGGCCACATCCCCCGGATACACTGACGAACTCGTTACTGTTGCCGCCGAGGTGGACGTAGGCTTCTTCAGTCCGGGTGTCGTCTCGGCTGTTTTCGGTCGGGGACGCTGTCCCAACACAGCCAACATGGCGTTCCGTGGTGGTGGGTCCATGGGTAGCGGTCGTGCTGCTCCAGGGAGTCGCTTAGATCCCTTCCTGGATCCTGTGCCTGTGGTCGCTGTTCCTGCGGTTGTCTTCGCAGCGGCACTGTAGCCTCCCTTCAGTGGTGCGGGTGCAGCCGAATAGGACTCGAGCTTCACGGTCCACGAAATCCAGGCGGTCTTGCAATGCTCCAGCCATCGTACGTGGTCGTTGTTCCACTTCTGCGCCCTGTAATTGAACTGTCGAAGGTGAAAGCCTACAAGTGCTCGGGTGAGCATGCTGTGCGAGAACCATCGACGACGTCCTAGAATGCGGAGAACACGGATGCGCTGGTCATAGAGCTGCATGCGCTCGCGCACTGTGTACTGGGCAATAGTGCTCAGATCTGAGAACTCCACTGCTCCTAGGTCGATGTATCCCGCGGGGCGGTTGCTCTGCTGTCCACGGTGACTCCTCCGGCGCCCAGCTGCTTCCTGGCGATCGTTCACCGCTCGCAGCTCCCGTCGCTTGTCCTCCATCTCCGTTCGATGGACCTTGAGAAGATGATCCGCTGCAGCTGAAACAGAGGGGAAAGTCCGGTCCTTGCACTGCGACGTGGCCGGGATGGCCTCACGTGTGCAACACGGTGCTACGAAACACCGGCCCTCGTGCATGTGAAAATGCACCCAGTGTTCGAAGATCGCGTCCAATCCCTTGTGACCTCGATCCTTACATTTCGCGGCATTCGCTGGTCCGCATACGACCAGTGGATCCAGCTTGGTATGATCCTCTGCCATGCGTGGCAGTTTACCCATAGATCCGAGCAACATCGCTTGAGGTTGGGGTAGAGCCTGGCGAGAGGGCGCATCCAACGCAGCCCAGGGCTCACACCCCTTTACTGGACACCGCAGTCCAGCTTCCAAGAAAGCAGTGAACAGATCCGTCAGTCCCTGCTGCGTCACCTCAAGATGGGGTAGCCTTGTGACCGGTACGGTCACCTCGGGGTGCAACTGCGGCCACTGTCGGTGACCCAAATTGGGTACCATTAGCCTTACGTTGCCCCATCTGTTGGCCTCCTCCCCTTCCTTGTTACGTTGATCCGCTGGACCCCGCTGGGCCCAGTTCACACGCTCCGCGCCTGGTGGGGGCGGTTCATGTTAAATATAGGGGACTTTCTTTGATATGATATAACGTCTATTGGATAATATTAGGAACCACATTTCTTTCTTTATTAAGAAAGAGAAACCTTTTTATGTGGTTCCATGAATATTTATCAAATATTGACTTACGTTTATCAAGTGAAACTTTCACTGTTTTTTGCCTTCTTTTCGAAACATGCGAAACCCATGAACGTCACATTTTTAATGAAATCTTCTCTTTCAGGTCACCAACTGCAACCCGTCGTAATCACACTGGGCGCCCGGCTTACCGACTTCCACGTTTCAGTTCTTTGTTCTGACCACTGCATACTGACCCCGTTGTAACTGAGGTAATAGTCGAATTGCGCAAGGGAATAGCAGACTGCCAATAATTCAAGTTCCAGGATGTCACGTTTACGTTCTGGTTCTGTTAATGTTGTGGTCTGCGTAGTGGAGCAATGGTCTGGACGCTAACGTGTGTTTAAGCGATTCAAAACTTTCGGAGCAGGCTGGTGTCCATTCCCATTTGACCCCTTTTTCAGGAGGCGGAGGAGGGGGGTTTACTTTGTCTCCTTTTTTTTTGGTATGTAGTTGGAGAAATATCCGCAGATGCCAAGGAAGCTTTTTAGTTCCCTGGGCTTCGCGGGGAACCGGAATGTCGTGATTGCATCTGTATGTGCTTTTGAAGGTTTTATTCCATCAGATGTTATGGTATGTCCCAGGAAGTCGCATGAAGTTGCTCGAACGTGCATTTTGATGTGGCTAGTTTGAGACCTGATTCTTTAATAGAGGCGAGGACGTTGTGTAGGTCTTCAAGGTGTTGCTGCTTGTTGGGCGAAAATACGAGAATATCGTCCAAATAAGCCGTCGCACATTTGCCGATGTGGTCACGGAGCACCGTGGCCATGACCTTGGAGAAATGAGAGGGCGGAGCAGAGACCTTGTGGGCATCTTTTGAACACGAATGCCTTGTTGTCGAAGTGAAACCCACAGAGCGGTTGGCTGTCTTTGTGGAGGGGTATTTGAAAATATCCCTGTTTCAAATCGAGCGTACTGAAAAATGACTGCTTTACGTTCAGCAATGGTGTCTATGACCGTTTGCACGGATGGAATGAGCCAACGGCCCCAAACGCAATTTCCATTAAGGCCGGCGAAGATCCACGATGGGGCGTATATCTCGTACGTATCATCCGGTGATTGGAGGTGTTTACGACTCTTTTTTCACCCCCTTCTGGACAGGGACGAGGGGGCTTACCCATTTGATGTGAGAAGACACCTCAATTATGCCCTGATCAAGCATTTCTTTAATCTTTTCTGCCATCCGTTTGCGTACTTCCGGGTGGTAGCGATATTGGGAGAAATGCTTGGGTTCTGCACCTGGTTTGAGTGTGATCTTGAGAGGTGAGTGCTTGCATTCACCAAGTTTGCCATTTTTGGTCATGAAGGCCGCGGTGTGTCCATGTAAGATTTCTAAGATTTGCTGTTGGTAGGACGGGTCGGCGGAGAGGTTATCAAGGTTGAACGCAGGCGTCTCTTCTTGATCCTGGGGTCTCAGTGTTGTGGCGGGTAGTGGTTCGTCCGTGATGTCCTCTTCTTCCATGGGTGTAAAGGTGGCGATGGAAGTACCTTTAGGAATGTTGATGGGTTGTTTTGTATTGTTGCATATCATTACTGGGACTTGTGAAGCTTGTGTGGTAGATGCGGTGGAGATGACGTGGACGCCGTCTTGTATTGTAGAGTTTTCGATCGTGCCGTGAAGGCCGGATTGGAGAATCATATTGGATGGTAGGCGACCTGCTATGATCGCTGTAGATTGAGGCGTCAGTTCGAGGTTTTCGTTAGTGAAAACATCGCAGACTGGCGTTGGCATATGTATAGTATTATTTGCTAAGTTCATGAGGATGTTATTGGATTTTATGAATGGGACGCCAAGAATAAAGTTGAAGTTAGCAGTTTTGAACACATAAAACAAGGCTGTAACTAAAACATCGGCCAGGTAAAACGATAAACGTGTTTTACCTATGGTCGCGAGCGTGGAGGCTGAGGCCGTTGTGAACGACCGTGAAGATGAGATGAGTTTAGTGATGTTAGGATACAGTTTATTGAGGGACGCCAAGCTGATACAATTAATGGAGCTGCCAGTATCAAGTAGAGCAGTTGATTCTTTTAATGATGGCGTTTTAATACGTACCAGGTTACTGTTGTATATTGTAGTGGAGACTATTGTTTCAGAAGTGTCTGTGGCGGAGAATAAGGGCAGTATTGATCCTGGTACGTACTCTAGTTTTTTGTGATATGGTCTTCGTCGTGTATAGCGTTGATATGAGGTGTGGGTGACCTATCATATCTGTTTCTGTTATATGAAGGCGACCGCGAGTATTGCCCTCTTCGCTGGTCGCTGCTGCTACGTTGCCTGGAGCGCGAGTTGTATCTATCTCGGCTTGATCCTCGGCGGTTATTGTAGGATGAGCTTCTTTGCCTGCGTTCCCGTGATTGTCGTGAGTCGGCTCGTCTGTCTCGTGATTGGCTGCGGTAGTTACGTTGGTTATGATTGTCGTAACGAGAGCGATTGTTGAAGCCTTGGTAGCCTCGGCTGTTTGACCTGTAATTGCCAACGTCCCGTCTATTCTGGGGAGAAGGTTGATTGATAGCCAGCACTGGGGGCCTATTCGTGATCGCCAAGCTGTGCTCGACTGTTTCTGCACAGATTTGGGCTTGACGTAGTGTTGTAGGTAACATGAGAAGCACCCGTTGGGAGATTTCGTTGCGGAGGTTCTGGATATAAATGTCCAGTTGTCGGTCGCCATCAGTGATGTTACATTCTTGCAATCGGCGCGTGATTTCTAAGTTGAAATCGCGCACGGATTCTGTGGCGCCTTGTTGGCGTTGGAGGCGCGCTGCCCTGGTTGTAGGAGGCTGATGAGCGATGGAGAAAGCTTTAGCAAGGTTTGTCATTGCTATGTCGTAGGTGGCCTTGTCGGCCAGTGGCATGCTGTTATAATGCACTTTAGCATAGTCTTGCAATACCGTGGGAAGCAGCGCCAGGCGTTGTGGGTCATCCGCCGGCCATTGTAGATACGTGAAGGTATCTTCTAGGCTGGACCGCCACGTTTCGAAGCTCGAGTCTTGAGCGCCATTAAAGGTAGGGGCGCTTATTTTCGGAGCATCCCGTCGCCTAGATTGTGGCCTTTCTGCCATCTTTTCTATCAAATCCGCTAGTTTACCAGCGAGTGCGTATGCTGGGTCGGCCGCGGTGCGCAGCGGGGGGTGATTAGTGCTCGGTGGGCCATGATGGAGATGATCTATGCCAGATGTTGGCTGGTGAATGTAGTTGGCGCCCGCTGCGTGCTGTGTTGATTGATTGGTTCCAGTTGTTGGCACGTGGCAGTAGTGCGCATCACTGACTGAGTGAGTCTGAGTGGGTGTCGTGCATGAATCGGTGGCGTTCGTACGTCGAGTTGGCGTGTATACGCCATCTTGGACTGTACCGTATGATTGGGGGGCTTGAGGTTGGGCGGGCGCAGCCCGGGCTTGTCCATCAAGGTCGTGGCATAGTTGGCGTAGTGCTTGCTCCTGGCGCTCTATCAAATTTTTCTCTGTGTCATATACTAGTTCCTTGACATATTTCTTTATTTTATCTGTGTGGTGATCGTGCATGGCACGCATGTCGTGGATGATGGCCGCATTTTCTTGCTGTAACAGTGTAATATGCTTGGCATTTTCTTTCTGATCCTCTTTGAGGTACCGAATCTGTTGATCGCCGCGTTTATCAGCGGCTGCCTGCATTTGTCGGAAGTGCGCCCAGCTGTGGTCCAATTTATTGGTGCGTGTTGTGATTTGGTCCAGGTGAGTGAGGAAATCGGCGGTCAGCTGCGATGTGGTTTGTACCATGACCCGTTTGAAATCAGCGTGGAGAGTGGTAAGCAGCTGCTTTTGAGCGGTGGTGAAAGTGTCCAACATATGATTTACCATGTCTGACACATCTGTAGGTGTGGTGGGCTTGGGCCGACGTTTGGGAGAGAGAGATCGGGCGTAGTGTTTGTTGAGCGAGGCTGTTTTGCCAGTCTGTCTACGAGAGCGCCGTAATGGTTCTGCAGACCCTCTGTGGCATTCATCATGATATCATTACGTTCGGTTTGAGATAATGGTGGCAGCTGGTGGCGGTCGTAGAAGTCATAGCGGGGAAGTCGATCATTCCCAAACGATTGCGAGCGGTCGTCGGAATTCCATTCATGCTCATGATGTGAGTCGAATATGTCGGGCGTGAGCGTGTCAGACGAGCGGCGCCTGTTGAGGTCATTATCGCCGCTGGAATGTACTGCCGCTGGCGTCTGTCTGGGGAAGGCGGCGTGCGCTGACCAGGCGGGATATCGCCAGATGACTCGATGTCGACATGGTCGGCAGCGTTGATGGCACTAATGGGGCTATTAGTTGCGGTCAGCGGCAGCTGGTCTTTGATGCTCGCGGCCGGGAACTGGTCCAGCAAACTTTGATGCAGTCGGCTGTGACGTAGACCACCTGGTCCCGGATGCGCTTTGTCTGGCGACGGCGCAGCCGTGTCTGGGTCGTTGGCGAGAGCCGCGTTGCTTTGGCCTGCGGGCGTACTATCATCGTTGGGGTCCCGTGGCGTTGACTCGGCGGGGATGGTGGCGGGATCACCGGCGCGTGGCAATGAAGGTTGTATTTGAGAGATGTCCCGTTGTGCTGCATCTTTAGCGGTGGTTGTTGTTGTCGGATTCGGCGTAGAAGTCGCTGACGGGCCTGCCCTGGTAGTTGGCGTCTGGGACGCCGATGACGCGCGCTGTACTGGTGTTGTGTGCAGGTTCCTATTGTAACCACCTGCCTCCAACCGGCTCGTGGTGATTGTGTGCCTATGCAGGGCAATATCATCGTTTGAGCGGGCGTGGGGCACAGTGGTGTCGAGGCTGCCGCATGTGTCCGAATTGTTTTTGTAGATTTCCGGTTTGGAATCCATGGCTGAGGTTGATATTGTTGTTGACGCGAGGAGATGAGGTGTTAGACGGTCTCAACTAGACGCTATCGCTGGATTGGTGAAACAGGCGGCTTTTAGTGGTTTAGCGCCTGTGCTGTGAGACGGTGAGGTGCGCTGTCGCTGGATTGTGAAACAGGCGGCTTTGGTGTGGTCGGTTGCTGCTGCGCGTCTGGCTGGTCGGATGAGCGGCTGTTGGCGTCTGGTGAGGATGTAGGTTGTATTGGGGCGTGTCGGAATGTGCTATGGTCGAGGTGTGGTTTTTAGCAGCTGTTCTTGGTCTGAGGGAAGTGGGGGACGTATTTCAGCGATATGTGGGGGGTATTCTGCTTCCACTCCTGATCCCAAAAATAACACTCTGATGAACAGAGCGGCACTTCCTTGAAACGATTTAGTTCCTGCCTGGAATTGAAAAACAACAGTTTTTCACAGGAAATACAAGCCGCAACAAAATCAGTGATTTTGGTCGAGTGCAGAGGGTGTCGGTGCGGATTACGCCGGATGTGGTTGATGGTCTCGTGCCTGTGCCGCGGTTGATTGGGGTCCGGGCCCACGTACGGAAGTCGTTCGTGGTCGAGGAAGGCGCACTCGTCTGAACAAATGGGGCGCTCCTTGAATTGACGCAGCGCCGCGGACGTGGGGAAGTCGATCAGGGCGTTGCAGACCTTGCAGGACCCCGGGAAGCTGACGGGAGGCAGATATTTCTCGACGTCGTCGCGCTCGGCACAATCGTCAGAGCACACGGGGTCGTGCAAAAAGGTGCGGACCTGATCACGGCTGGAGAACAGGAGCAGCTCTTTACACACCGCGCACGCAACTGCTAGTTGGTTGGTAGCACTAGTTGTGGTATCCATCCGTTGGCCGTATCGCCGGGCGGCTCGTTGACGCACTAGGTAGGTATCTCAGGGGGAGAACAGTGGCGTCACTAATGAAGCAGGATGGCGCAGCTGGGCGTCGAGATGTGGCGTAGTCCTCTGGGAGCGGTCGCGATGCGCTGGTCGACGCGAGCTGCTGAGTCCACGAAGCACGGTAGCGAACACGGTAGCTGGAGTGATGTAGCTGAGGTGAAGGCGATGGCGTTCGCAGGCGCAGGCGGCGACGAACAGACTCGGCGATGAAAGGCAGATTAATCTGCAACAGACTGAGAAGTGATGAAAGGCAGATTCAATCTTTGACTATCTCTACCATTGAAGTACTCAGAATAAGATGGTGAGCTAACTGTGCTCGACCGTTTCTGCACAAATTTGGGCCTGACGAAGTGTTGTGGGCAGCATGAGAAGGACTCGCTGGGAAATTTCATCCCGGCGATTCTGGATATAAATATCCAGTTGTCTGTCCTGGTCAGTGACGTTGCATTCTTGCAATCAGCGTTATTTCAGATTAAAAACGCACAGATTCTGTGGCGCCCTGTTGACGTTGGAGGTGCGCTGCTCTGGTGGTAGGTGGTTGATGGGCAATCGAGAAGGCCCTGGCAAGATTGGCCATTGCTATGTCGTAGGTGGCCTTGTCGGAAGGTGGCATACTGTTGTAATGTACTTTCCGCATAGTCGAGCAGGACCGAGCAGGGGCCAGCCGCCGGGATCATCTGCAGGCCATTGTAGGTATGTGAAGGTATCTTTCTAGGCTGGACCGCCATGTCTCAAAAACTAGAGTCCTGAGCGCCATTAAAGGTTAGCCCTTATCTGGGAGCATCCCCGTCGTAGATTTTGGTCTTTTTCTGCCATTTTTTTCTATCAAATCTGCTAGCTTACCTGCGAGTGTGTGTTGGGCCGGGGCGGTGCGCACTGGGATTTGATCTATGCCAGATGGTGTCTGGTGGGTGAGTGGGAGTCCGCGGGCGTGTTGTGTTAATTGGATCGGGTTCCAGCTGGTGGCATGTGGCGGAGCGCGGCGCCGACTCGACTGAGTTTGTATGGGCGGGTGCTGGCGGCGCACGTGAATCGCTGGTGCTCCGTCAAGTTGGCGAGCATACGCCTCCTTGACTGCAGTATCAGATAACTGATGGGCCCGAGTTGGGGGGCGGGGCCGGACGGGCCATTAAGGTCGTGGCATAGTTGGCGCATTGCATGGTCTTGACGCTACGTCAATGTTTTTCTGCTTCATACACCAATTCTTTGATGTACTTTTTATTTTTGTCTGTTTGGTGATCATGAATGGCACGCATGTCTTGGGTGATGGCTGCATTTTCCTGTTGCAGCATTGTGAATGCTTGGCATTTTGTTTTGATTAGCTTTGAGGTAAAGAATTTGTACAATTTGGCATAGTTTATTATGTGGCGCCGCCTGCACCTGGCAATGCAGCAACAAGGTGACAGTCCAAATTATCGGGCGTGGTTGTAATTTTTTGGTCAAGATGTGTGAGAAAAATCGTAATACGGTCAGTGCGACGTGGTTTGAATCATGATTTTTGAAATCAGCGGAGATTGGTGAGCAGCTATTTTTGGGCGTTGCTGAAAGTGTCCAACATATGATTCACCATGTCTGACACATCCGTAGGTGTGATGGACTTGGGCCAACGCCTGGGAGAGAGGGAGCCGTGGAACGATCGGGCGTGCTGTCTCGCCAAGTGAGGCATTTTTTCAGTCTGTCCAAGAGAAATCTATATCGTTTTTTTGCAGACCCGCGGCATTCATCATAATATGCCACGGTCGGTCTGAGACAAATGCGAAGTTGGTGGCGATCGTAGAAACCATAGCGGCGGGTCGGTCATTGCCAGGTGACTGCAGGCGGTCGCTGGAATCCCATCCATCCTCGTGTTGTGTGTCAGTAAGCATGTCGCCAAGACGATGCTCGGCGCTGGCCGGATAAAAGGCTTTTGTTTAGGTCATTATCTTTTCATCCTGATCGGAATGTCACGCTGGCGGCGGCCGCCGCTTTTTGAAGGTGGCGCACGCGACCAGGTGGGATTTCTCCAGACGATTCGATGTTGATGCGGCCGGGCGGGCAATTAATGGCGCATTGGGGTCATTAGCTCCGGGTCGGTGGTGGCTGGTCTTTCATGGGTACGGCCGGCAACTGGTCCAGCAAACTTTGATGTAGTTGGCTCTGACGAAGTCCACCTGGCCCGGGTGTGCTTTGTAAGGCGGATGCAGCCGTTGCTGGGTCGGGTGGCGAGGGCCGGGTGCTCGGCCTACGTGGCGTGTCGCCCTTGGGGCCAGGCGGCCGCCTCGGCGGTGATGCTGGCGGGTCGTCGGGTGAGGTGTGATGAAGATTGATCTTTGAGATGTCTTTTTGCGTTGCATCTTTAGCGCCGGGGTTGTGTTTTGCTGTCTGGGAGGTGCCTCGTATTTGCTGTAGTCGCCGGGTTCGGCGTAGAAGTCGCCGAGGGGCCTGCTCTGCTTGCGGGCCTGGGATGCTGATGACGCCAAGGCTGTAATGGTGGTGTTGTGTGTAGGTTTCTATTGTAGCCACTCCTGCATCTGGCCGCCCGTGGTGATTGTGTGCCGCGTAGGGGCGATCGCCGCTTGAGCCGGGCGTGAGGCATGGTGGTGCTGTCGAGACTGCCGCATGTGTCCGGAGCTGCTTTTGTAGATCTCCGGCTCAGAATCCATGGCTGAGGGTTGATGGTGTTGTCGCTAGAGGAATGTGATGGCAGGTGGTCAATTAGCACTCAACTGTCGCTGAGCGTGATACGGGCGGGATGTGATTTAGTGACAGGGGATTTGGGTTGGGGAAATGAGGAACGTATTCTGAGTTATGTGAGGGGTGTTTTTGCACCCACCCTGGTCCCAAAAAGTAACACTCTGACGAATAATAACGGCACTTCCCGACACGGTCCAGTTCTTGCTTAGACCCCGAAAACAGCGGTTTTTCGAAGGATATGCACGTCACCACTTAAATCGGTGATCTTAGTCGACTTATGTGGTTGGTGATAATGGTTCACGACGAGTGTGGTGGATTGCCTGGTCGGCGCCTCGGTTGGTTGGGGGGGGCCACGACGGTAGCTTTTGTGATCCAGAAAAGCACACCTCGTCAGAGCAGATGGGGCGTTCCTTGAACAACCGTAACGCTGTGGATATTGGGAAAATTAATGAGATTTACAGACTTTGCAGGTCCCTGGGAAGCTGACGGGAGGGAGATAAATATCAGCGTCATCCCGTTGAGCACAGTCCTCCGAGCACATTGGATCTTGTAAGAATGTGCGGACTTGATCTCTGTTTGAAAATAGGAGAAGCTCCTTACAAATTACACAGGCGACTGCTATTTGAGTGTTAGTGGACTTACTTGTGGCATCCATATGTTGGCCGCTGTCGTGCTGAGTGGAACCTGGTGTGGCCGGGTGTGCTTTCCGTTGACATGCTGGTTATCCCAGGGGAGAACACCGGGCGCTTAATGACGGATCGAACAGTTATCACCACGTCTGGAGCTTGTCGGTGTGGTAATCGGTCCCTCGAGGCGTTCGAGGCGCGAGAGCAGGTCGGCGCTGGGCTGGGGACGCTGAGGTGTGATGTATGGTCCTTTGGGAGCGGTCGCGATGTTTAGTTGGCGCGAGTTGCAACTGGCTTGCAACGCCGGCCCTGCTTGTAGCTTTGGCTAGACTCTAACTGGTAACGCCGCTAACAGGTGCGCGGTGTGCGTAGCTTCCCAGCGTGAGCGAGCTGAGCTGGGGGGCCGGTACGCGCACAATATTGTGAGTGCAGTAAAAGTTCATGCCATAATTACAATACACAATAAAAACAGTGGTGCGTTTAATCCATAGCTGTTACAAGAAGACGTCCATGAGAAGTGACCAACAAAATAGCGATTAATTGTTGTGAAACACTACACCAAACATGGCTCACTCACCAATTCCAGCTCGTCCTCCACCACTACAGAGCAACACACTGAATCGCCTGCCTCGGAACTGTCCTCCACGCCGGCCAAGGTGCCGGCACCACTTCTGTCTGAACTTGTGGCACCAGAGTTGACGTGTTGTGCAACTTCATCTGGTCTGAAAGCCAAAGATAATAGTAAGAAAAATGTAGATGGCTGCATGGTTAACCACACTTGCTGATGTAATGTGGTCTATATTGTGAGTGCAGTAAAAGTTCATGCCATAATTTACAATACACAATGAGAACAGTGGTGCACTTTATCCATAGCTGTTGCAAGAAGACGTCCATGAAGTGACCAACAGGATATAGCGATTAATTGTCGGAAACGCTACACCAAACATGGCTCACTCACCGATTCCGGCTCGTCCTCCACCACTACAGAGTTTAAAAAGCTGAATCACCTGCCTCGGAACTCTCCGCTGGCCCACGGTGCCGGCACCACTTCTGTCTGAACTTGTGGCACCAGAGTTGACGTGTTGTCCAACTGCATCTGGTCTCTGAATGCCATAGATAATAGTTATACGAAAGAAATGCTTCATGGCCAACCACACTTGCTTACATGATATGGTCGGTGCATGTGCTTTTGACATTGAGGTGTGTTGGCAAAAAAGAGGTGACATGGTCATTCTGTACTGATAGTGAAGGTGACAAGGTATCCAGGTAGGGCCTATGTCGTGAGCAGACTAAATGTTCATGCCATAATAATTAAAATACGCAATGAAAACAGTTGTGCACTTAAACCATAGCTCTTGCAAGAAGACGTCCATGAGCAGTGACCAACAGAATAGCGATTAATTGTCTTGAAACACTACACCAAACATGGCACACTCACCAATTCCGGCTCGTCCTCCACCACTACAGAGCGAAAAGCTGAATCGCCTGCCTCGGAACTCTCCGCTGGCCACGGTGCCGCACCACTTCTGTCTGAACTTGTGGCACCAGAGTTGACGTGTTGTCCAACTGCATCTGGTCTCTGAATGCCATAGATAATAGTAATACGAAAGAAATGCTTCATGGCCAACCACACTTGCTTACATGATATGGTCGGTGCATGTCCTTTTTGACATTGAGGTGTGTTGGCAAAAAAGAGGTGACATGGTCATTCTGTACTGATAGTGAAGGTGACAAGGTATCCAGGTAGGGCCTATGTCGTGAGCAGACTAAATGTTCATGCCATAATAATTAAAATACGCAATGAAAACAGTTGTGCACTTAAACCATAGCTCTTGCAAGAAGACGTCCATGAGCAGTGACCAACAGAATGATTAATTGTCTTGAAACACTACACCAAAACATGGCACACTCACCAATTCCGGCTCGTCCTCCACCACTACAGAGGAAAAAGCTGAATCGCCTGTCTTGGAACTCTCTGTGCCGCCACGGTGCCGCCACCACTTCTGGCTGAACTTTTGGCACCAGAGTTGACGTGTTGTCCAACTGCATCTGGTCTCTGAAAGCCAAAGATAATAGTAAGAAAAAATGTACATGCCTGCATGGTTAACCACACTTGCTGATGTGATGTAGTCTATATTGTGAGCGCAGTAAAAGTTCATACCATAAGTACAATACACAATGAAAACAGTGGTGCACTTAATCCATAGCTGTTGTTGCAAGAAGACGTCCATGAGAAGGGACCAACAGAATAGCGATTAATTGTCGTGAAACACTACACCAAACATGGCGCACTCACCAATTCGGCTCGTTCTATCGCCTGCATAGGAGCACTCCTCGCCGCCCCCACGGTGCCAGCACTGCTTCTGTCTGAACTTGTGGCACCAGAGTTGACGTGTTGTCCAACTGCATCTGGTCTCTAAAAAGCCAAGGACAATAGTAAGAAAAATGTACATGGCTGCATGGTGAACCACACTTGCTGAAGTGATGTGGTCTATATTGTGAGCGCAGTAAAAGTTCATGCCATAATTACAATACACAATGAAAACAGTGGTGCACTTAATCCATAGGTGCTGCAAGAAGACGTCCATGAAAAGTGACCAACAGAATAGCAATTAATTGTCGTGAAACACTACACCAAACATGGCGCACTGACCAATTCCGGCTCGTCCTCCACCACGAAAGCGAAAAGCTGAATCGCCTGCCTCAGAACTCTGTGCGCCGGCGACGGTGCTGCCACCACTTCTGTCTGAACTTGTGGCACCAGAGTTGACGCGTTGTCCAACTGCATCTGGTGTCTGAAAGCCAAAGATAATAGTAAGAAAATGTACATGGCTGCATGGTTAACCAAACTTGTTGATGTGATGTGGTCTATATTGTGAGTGCAGTAAAAGTTCATGCCATAATTACAATACACAATGAAAACAGTGGTGCACTTAATCCATAGCTGTTGTTGAAAGAAGATGTGCATGAGAAGTGACCAACAGAATAGCGATTAAGTGTTGTGAAACACTACACCAAACATGGCGCACTCACCAATTCCGGCTCGTCCTCCACCACTACAGAGCAGCACGCTGAAATGCCTTCTTGGAACTGTCCTCACTGGGCACGGTGCTGGCACCACTTCTGTCTATATTGTTAGCACAGTAAAAAAGTTCATGCCATAATAATTAAAATATGCAATGAAAACCGTTGTGCACCTAATCCATAGCTCTTGCAAGAAGACGTCCATGAACAGTGACCAACAGAATGACTATCAATTGATGTGAAACCCAACACCAAAGCGGGGGCAATCACCAAATTCAGACTCATCCTTGCCACAGCAGTGCGACACACAGAATAGCATTCCTGAGAACTGTCCTCGATGCCACCACGGTCGGCATACTTTTGTCTGAACTTGTGGCACCAGAGTTGACTTGTTGTCCAACTGCATCTGGTCTCTGAAAGCCATAGACAATAGTAAGAAAAATGTACACAGCAGCATGGCCAACCACACTTGCTTACGTGATATGGTCTATGTCGTGAGCGGAGTAAAAGTTCATGCCATAATAATTAAAATACACAATGAAAACAGTTGTGCACCTAATCCATAGCTCTTGCAAGAAGACACATCCATCCAACGGAATCACTATCGATTGATGTGAAACTCAACACCAAAGTGGGCAGAATCTGACTCACCAGTTGTGATGGTTCATCTGCTTCGAACACTCAGTATCACTGGGCTCTCTGTCAAAACCATCTGTATGCCGGTCGGAACAATTCTTCATGCAGAGTTCCAAGTCCCGATTAAAACATTCTAAGTATACTTTTACGTTTGCTCAAGCGTTCTGAAAGTAAATCAAATTTTCTAATTCTCGCATTGACAAAAGACATCAGTCAAGGGATTGAATTTGGGGTATGATATCATCTGCAGAGACTGACTACCATAGGATGGAATTAGAATATCATAGCCTTTGTATTTTTGCTGTTATAAACACAAATATTTGGTACTAATACTATAAAAACACATTAATAACTGTTTGGTTCTGTTTCTCTTCTCTCTCTCTCTGTTCTGTATAGCAAGGATTCAACCCACTGTATTGGCATAGCTAAAGACAGGTTCTACAAGCCTAACCTTCCATTTTATAATATACTATTAAATAGTAAAATGGAAGGTTAGGGTTGCAAAACCTGTCTTCAGCTATGTCAATGCAGTGGGTTGGGGGAGAGAGAGAGATAGAGAGAGAGAAGAGAGAGAGAGAGAGCGAGAGAAGAGAAAGATAACCAAATTGAATTCACACTGTGACGATTTTGTTAGAAATAAAAAATACAGTGTTCTGAATAAATGACAATGATAGGCCTTAACAAAGTCCAAAATAGATTGACAACAAAAAAGAGATTCAACCAATCAAATCAAATCCTAATTTATTTAAAACAGGACCGCAAGGGTCGACTTAAGTTCAAATTTTTAACTAGACAGTTGGGCCAGTTGACACTGAATGCAGCAGTTTTGAATTGAGTTACTTTTTAATATCTAATGTTTTTATAGATAGTAATTTTTTTTGGGCACCAATATTCATGTTATTCCAACTGGCCAAACGGGCCAGTTCAAGACAGAGTCAACTGGCCCCAGACCATTTTAACTGGCCATGGGCCAGCGGTCCAGCAGCTAAATCGACCCCTGTCATGCCTAATTATTCTTCAGGGGTTGGCTGCCCGTCTGGATCGCAACCGGCCCTTTCTAAACCTTTCAGTCATTAGATTAACAACAGAAAAATGAACTCAACCAACAAGAAACAAAATCATTAAAACTAGGTACTGTATCTAATCATTCAAATGCGTCCACCCCAAATTTTGGAAGATTTCAACTCAAACGCCCAGCATGCACTACTTTTATTTTTATATAATTTTATAAACACTCAAACTTTCGCACATTTCCTCAATCAGTATGAAATGATTTTTAACCAATAGGCTCTTGACCTTTGAATGACCGGTTACAGCATTTTCTTAGTTTATCTAAGCCACTTTGTTGTTTTGTTATAATATCTTCAGCTCTTGGTCCTTCCAACTCTTCTGGTAATGAGATCATACTAGGCTTAGACCTGGTTAGAGGGGAAAATAATTATCTATGACTGGTTTTTTTATATAAAAACATGCAAAGATGACTTGTTTTTTATAAAAACAGGGAAGGTTGCGTTTTCATTTTGCTCCAAATTTTTACCAGTTCATGATTAATTATAGGTGAAATCCAGTGTGTGCTTTTTTTACGATGTTTTTGCCCCAATTGCTCAAAAAGTGGTTCATTTTGATAGATGGTCACGGCAGATCCAGGGCTTGTGGGGTATCTTCCCCATTTTTCAACAAAATATTTCATATTTACATGGCGAGTACAAACCCATGAAATCCCTTAAATACGCCTTTTGCAATCATATTGACTACATGTAGTTGGAATTTGATTCAAGAGAAGAAATTTAGGTGCAAATAAAAACTATTGGTGAATGACTGCCAACAGAATAAGCTTTTCAGTGCAAAATGAATAATCACAAGAAGTTTTCAGTAACCGACAACACGTGTCCATCTGGGAGAATTTTGAGGCCAATAACCCCTTGTATTCTGATGAGGACAAATAGAAAAGTCTGTGCGTTTTGGAACACTTTGTATTTTTCTTTCATATTAATCTTCAGCGAAACTCTTGCTCTTTTCTCTTGTAAAACCCTTTTTTGCCCGGCATAATGAGCTTTTTTTTAATTGAAAACAAAAACCAAATGAACAGACTCAATCATATAGCTATATCAATTAATTTTCTTTACTCATAATTTAATTATGAACTGATCTACAACAACAAACACATTGAGGTGAGATTGCAAAAAAAATGTTAGGTGATTCTCTAATTATCATGTTATACCAAAGGTCAGAAGAGACTGTGTTAGGGGAAAATAGATTGTCCATTCAACCAACGTAAATTTTCTGTTTATTCACCTAGATTCATAAACTATTTCCAATAAAAAATCTTTAATTAAACAAGTTCAACATTTAATATTTTATTTGGAATAAATTTAGACACACAAGATATAGTTTTTGTTCTTGTTATTGTTTTTTTCTGTTTCTGCTGCCTTATATCTGAAAAATAAAGTCCTATTTTACATTTAAATTTATTTGAACATGTTTCAGCATCTTCAAGTGCCCTTCTCAACTTTACAAAACCAAACTCAAACAACAATGCCAATCCTATTTTATATCATCTCTATACTAAAAAATATCATATTATATTAACTTATACTATATTACACTAGTAGGCGTCCACCACTCCTTGCTCTGAGAGATACATCTTCAACAGCATACACTCATTCCTATTCAATCAATCATCCCTGCTTCCATTCCATACCCCTATCCTTCAGCTATCATCTGTTACCACATTATATATTCTTTACACAATGTACTCACATTTACACTATCAATAAAAAATTTATATTACCTTATCTAATTGACACAATGTACTCTCATTTTACATTAGGTTAATTACAAATCATTTTAAACTTTTTAAAATTTCTAAAATTTTCAAAAACATTTCAAAAACATTTTTAAGAAAAAACATTTAAATACATTTCCAAAGCACTTCCAAAGCATTTCTATTATACCATTGAGTGTATGTACTGCAGTTCATTACTACCAATTATCTCCTTCAATTTCATCATACAAGAAGAATTGCATTTTCATTTCTGCATTTTCGGACTTGTATGATGAAATTGAAGGAGACAATTAAATAGTAATGAAC
Source organism: Streblospio benedicti (assembly GCA_019095985.1). Lineage (NCBI taxonomy): Eukaryota > Metazoa > Annelida > Polychaeta > Spionida > Spionidae > Streblospio > Streblospio benedicti. Next base: position 2,132 of record JAGTTF010005521.1, on the reverse strand, counting down.
TGCAGTACATACACTCAATGGTATGATAGAAATGCTTTGGAAATGCTTTTGAAATGTATTTAGAATGTTTTTCTTAAAATGTTTTTGAAATGTTTTGGGAAATTTTAGAAATTTTTAAAAGTTTAAAATGTGTTTTAATTAATATTGTAAATGTGAGTACATTGTGTCAATTAGATAAGGTAATATAAATTTTTATTGATAGTGTAAATGTGAGTACATTGTGTAAAGAATATATAATGTGGTAACAGATGATAGCTGAAGGATAGGGTATGGAATGGAAGGATAGGGTATGGAATGGAAGCAGGGATGATAGATTGGAATAGGAATGAGTGTATGTATGCTGAAGATATTTCTCAGAGCAAGGCGTGGTGGACGTCTACTGGTGTAATATATGTTAATATAATATGATATTTTAGTATAGAGATGATAAAAAATAGGATTGGCATTGTTGTCTGAATTTGGTTTTGTAAAGTTGAGAAGGGCACTGAAGATGCTGAAATATGTTCAAATAAATTTAAATTTAAAATAGGTCTTTATTTTTCAGATATAAGGCAACAGAAACAGAAAAAAAACAATAACAAGAACAAAATGCGACCACATGTTGCATACCATATATCACAAATCTTATATACAAGATATAGTTATTTCAGTTTTTTCACAACTTGGAGCGTGTGAAAAAAGTCGGTCACTGAACATTTGCTCTACATAATTAGCGTGGGAAAGTGACCGTATGGACAATGCATTTTTGGCATCGTGAGAAAAACAGGATGATTTGACGGAAAGTTAATTGACAGTTATTTGTTGCGTGTTATTTCTCAATATATTTACTAATGTAGCTCAATTATCAATGCTATGTAATATTTTTAATAATTATGCATTTTTACAGAGTTTTTCAAATGAAGTAGCCCTGGTCGCGAGTTCATTTAAGGTCACATGAAGTTCACATAAAGGTTTAATTATTGATCATGTCAAAACACAATTAAGTCCTAAATCATGAACCATACGTCCATGAACCTCTCACGGCGTTAGGTGTCGCCCGCAGGTTCCGCTGCCTTGCGTGGTGGGTTTTGGTGCTTTCTGCTTGTGCCCGTGTCTACGGCCACGCCACGGCTGCTTTGTTCGCTTGGGGATGTAGCTAAGGTTTAGACCTGCCGGGGAACTAACGAGCCGTGTACGCACTGCCTTTTCAATCTTTTTCAACAATCAAGTGCAGTTTCCATTATTTATTTGCTCTTAGTAGTTAGTTGTTGACCGCACCCTATCATATCATTCTCAACTACTTGTTACGAGAGAGAGCTTCAGATGTGCGTCTTGGCTGCAAAGAGAGACGGCAGAGAGTGCCGCACAAGCGAGCAGGAGCGGCAGGCGAAAGAGAGGCCGGCACACTGCGTGCATCTGCTTTTATAGGGCTCTGCGGACTTCCCCACCGTCTCAAAATGGCTCCACTTACGTCACGCCATCGGCTGACTCAACCCACGGACATTGACACCTTAGGCTGTCTCTGGCTATTGCCCAATACTGCTGGCACTAGCAGTTCTGTCTCCTATTTCCTATTATCTTGACCATTTTACGGGAGTCATTCCATGACAACCCTCCTCCTCCGAAAAGTGATATCATCACTTTTTCAAAGAAATTGTGAGTCGCCACGGGCATGCCCCAAAAATGGTCAAGACCAACCACCATTCATAAAACCTTGCACAAATGCCAATGTCCCGGGTTCCTATTCTCACTTCGGCAATGACATCTTTACATAATGTAAAATACCTTTTCAAAACTGTGGCCACGACACTCATTTCAAGTTTCAAGCATTTCTACAGGTTGAAAGTCACACACTAATTCATACCATCCTTTTCATAAATGCTGTGCTTTTACCTTAAGTGCCTTTTACCTTAAATGCCGTGGTCCATATATTTTATCTACTTTACCTACCTAATCCAGATATCATTGCCTTATCATTACATCCTAAATAATGGATACCATTTTGCTATTTTTTTTCTCAAAAAGAACAATAAAAAAAAACACCAACTATTTACAACACTAAATATTCGTAACCTTAAATATTTATAATACCAAATCTTGACAATAAGTTGTTAAGCATACGTAAATACGACTTTACATCTGCAAATTTCAAT
>JAGTTF010005520.1:0-18386 GCA_019095985.1 Streblospio benedicti | reverse complement strand
AAACGGTTTTCAATTCACTGCACTGTTCACCTGGTGAGATCCTATTCATGACAGCTAGAAAAAGCTACCAAAATTACTACTACTGGCAGGAGACACCAAATATCCATTTGAAAAGGCTTCACAAGACTTGAGAAAATGACAATACCTCTGCCTAAGGAAAAAAGATTCGCAGTACAAGATTACAGTAAGGTTCATTGTAAAATGGAGTGCTGGCGAAATCCATGGCATTTTGTTTGCTATATGTATTGGCAATAGGTGCTGTCAGCATACTGACCTCTCGTCTCTGGAGTTGTCCACCCAGGCCGTTCCATGATCCATTGTCATCTATGGAACCCCAAAGCATATCTGGAGTGTTCAACAAATGTGTAGGTGAAATCAAGACTCTGTGCAAGGAAATTTGCAATTTTCAGCACATATGCCAAAATAAGTTGTTGTTCCGTTATTAATACTCTTACCCATAAATGGGCCCCAGTAGTTCGTACCGATGTATATATGTTTCCCAAGAGGCCTCGAAATGGAAACGGCTTGGCATTTAAAGTGAAGTTTGTAGTATGCACATTGTATTCACCAATAATATCAAATTTTAACTTTGAGTGCTTTGGTCGATTAAGAAGATGACAAATATGGTGCTTTTTGACTCCGCTGAATGATTGGTAATGTTTATTATGTCCCCAATCGTATCAGCAATAGACTGGCATTGCCATGTTCCATGACAAATATCCACCTATATTTATATGTGTAGAAATCATGTTGATCAAGATCTTTGTCCAGGTTATTTGCAAGGTTCAGAATTGTAATCAGCGAAATTACATCTCCAAAACAGCTATGTCTCTGTCATTCCTGTTGTTGATGGTTGTCAACACCTTTCGTGCCTCACTATCAACAGTGTGGGGTGAAATGAGTAGATATGTTTAGGGAGTGCCCAATAACTCTTCAGAGGTTGGTCCTTGCAATTTGCCCAACATGTTGTGCTGGCAAAGAACAACCAGGTTTTTCAACTGGACTCTTTTGTCACTCCAGAAAACATTCTCATGAGACAATCATCACCAAAGCCTGAAATGCGAATTATTACACACCATTAATGGTGACCATTATATGTTTAATAAAATCTAGAGTATATAGATAATTCATTTTCATATTTTCATCTTTCATCGTTCACATCTCACATAAATTGCAGACATTTACTTTCTGAAGTGAGAGTAGATTTCAATTTCAAAAGCATGTTGCCAAATCCAACCTAGTAGAATTTATCAATCAATAACTTTGGTATCCCTTTCATTTAGTAACAAACGTATCGGCTAGTGGGCGGGCCAACATTTCCAAAATAACTGGCAGATCTAGCTTTTGGAACAAGTGGATGCAATTAAGTGTCTTGTGTTTTGTACAAGTGATCGATAGCAAACATGCTTCCAAAAATGAAAAATAGAATATTGTATTGTGAGCCTTCTGCACCACTTTGATTTCGGTGGGATTTGATATTGGCCCAAACCTGGACCAGCTGCGTGATTTTAGGTTTGACGGGTGTTCTTTCAGATCTAAGAAATCTGGACCTGCCGCTGCAGTATATATATACAGAAATCTCAACACTTACCATCAACGACAGTGATGTTTAAAACTGTCAAAATAGTCCACCATACCACATCAATCAGAATAGCCATGGATGTGCTGAACATTGATGCAAGTTTGGTAAAAAGATGAACGACAATTCTTCAAACAGTACAGGCATACCACAATTTTATATAGTGGTCATTTTTTAGTGTGGTCATTTTTAGATCTTATTTAGTCTAGTTTATTCTGGTTTTAACAACATCAATGCAAGGCACGCAATTGCTTGATTGTGGGGACTGAACATGTTGAAGAGTTCCTATTTCACAGACAACGAGCAAACATTTTAACGACCGCTTGTGGGGCTTTGTTAGTAAACCCGTATGAACTCATTAACTAAGGTCAAAATCAACCTGATGAAATATTTCATTTTGCATGAACAAGACCATTTTGGGCAATGATCTGTGCTGATAGTTTTTTAAACAGAAAACACTGAATCAGGCATACATGCTGCGTCTGTAAACAAGTATAGTGTGGTTTATGGAGTTACATTCAATGTGTACGTGTATGTACACGTAACAGGAATAGATTCGTAACATACGCAACATAATTATCAATACTTTGAAGAAAGAAACAAACCTCCAAATTATCTGGAAATATGTATTGCACTTACACAAAGTATTAACAAGAGGATATGAAAGTCTTGATGGAGGTTCATAAATGAGAACGACTCTTAATTTAGGTCTTTATTGAAAGCAATGACAACTCTGTAAATGAAAACGGAGTAAACTTAAGATACTGTTAATGGTATCTACATATACAATAAAAATTAGTGAAATAGAATAAACATTAAATATGCCTTCTTTTGACCAATCGGTAGCTAGACATGTAAGGCGGATTTGTCAAAGATTCTCACACCTTCAATTTCATTAACAATAACAGACTTGCAATCTTGGAATAGCTGGTCGAGTTGTTATGTCCATTCAAATGAAGTGCCAGGCTTAAGTAGTGTACGGAATGGTGCCATACGCTTTGTCATGCTAAAGGCATATTTTACTTGATTGATAACTCGAACCAAGAACGAATATCGGTGATATTTTTTGGAGTAGGAAATTGTGGATGGCATCCAGATACTTCCTGCACGGTCGCACACTATCAAGTGTCACTTCAAACCCAGCAAACTGAACTGTAGGCTGTGCAAACACAAACTTTTCAGGATTAAGGGTTATGCCATTCCGTCCACATATGTCAAGCCATTGGATGGCTTGGTCCCAGCTATCCTTGATGTTGTCAGACCACAGAAGAGCATCGTCGATGCACTTTATTTTATTACAAACATCAGATACTATTTCGTCATAACGGCGTGTGTAGCCGTCACCTGATGCAATGTATCCTTGGGGTGCCGTCTTGTACCGGTAACGACCCCATGGAGTAATAAATGTTGTGAAATGTCGATCTTCTTCTCTTAACGGGACACTATGGTAACCGTTCCATGCATCAAATACTGTTTTCAGTGTATTTGATGGCACTGACCTTGCTTGATGGAATGGTGATTGAGTATGATGTGTCTCACGTGTTGCATATTGGTTAAGTGGTTGAAAGTCAATAGTTCTTCTTGGCTTTCCTGATTGCTTGGCACATACCACCATTCTATGGCACCAAGTGACTGGATTGCCGACAGGTACCTTCTCTAACACACCAAGGGCTACATCTCTATCAAGATCTGCTTTCACCTGCTCTTGCCAATGAATTGGGACAGGGACTGGGGTATGATGTGCTACTGGGGTGGCATTCTCATCAATCATCAGGTGCATTGGTGGTCCTTGCATGAGCGGTAGCATTTGGTGAGGGCAGGTGTTGAACGTGCTTGCTTTGTAATACTCTAAGAGGTATTCTTTAAGTCTTGGGACATTCTCAGGCATTGGAGGCAATGGGGGATTCTTCGGTGGTACAGGCGGTAATTCACGCTTAGGGCATGTGCATACTTCGTCTTCATCATCATCTATGCTACCAATTTCACCTATTGTTGGGAATGTTTCACTGATGATGCCCAATGCAACATATGTCTCTCGACTTAAGAACAGTTTGTCGGAGCTGTCTGTGATGTATAGGATCTGCTTGGTTTGGATAAGGTTGCCTGATTGGGAATCTCCATAAAAACAGACAATAGCTGCGCCAAGTATTTTGATACTGTTCTTATTTGCTGTATGCATTCTCATTGTTACAGGTATTAGAGCTTGTTCATATAATCCCAGTCTGCGTTCAATGTTCAAACCAGCAAGTTAGATCTTTGCCACTTATGGATGTTGCTTCAGTGTATTCTTTCCATCTTATTATGAAGTATGCCCATTCTTCGCTTGTACCCCCTGGGGAGATGGTTGGTCGACGCACCTTTTCAGCTTTGACGTGTTGAATAGCAGGAGTATTGGCGTGCTGTAGCTGGTGGGCCTGTATCAGCGCTGTTACTATGCTGGCTTCCACATCTTCGGTTACGTATGTACAGTTGGCAATTGGGCATTTCACAGATGGCATTTTACAATTATGCTAGTTGTCATAAATGAGAACGACTCTTTACTGTCTTTATTGAAAGCAATGACAACTCTGTAAATGAAAACAGAGTAAACTTAAGATACTGTTAATGGTATATATATACAATAACAATTAGTGAAATAGAATAAACATTAAATATGAATCAACTTACAGCATAATAATGTCGGATGCACTCTATAGGAAGAACATTATGAGAATGAAACATGAGGATAAATATAATACAGTACAATAGCTATATAAGTATATCTATAATGAAAATGTAGTACAATCATATAACACATTTATACTCAGCGAAAATACATATCCTTCTAGTGTTGACGACAACGTTTGCGATACAAAAGAAACAACATGCCGGGGAGTTCCAGGACCACCTAAACTCACTACCCTTATTAAACACCCTAATCATAGTGAACACTAATGGATCACTAAGAACGAAGGTTTACAGCAAGAATACACACACAGATCAATATCTGAACTTTAGCAGTAACCATCCTGTAGAGCACAAGATTAGAGTTGTGCGTACTCTGAATCACCACGCAGACTGTGTAGTAAGTGATCCGTTGGAATGTGACAGTGAAAAGAGACACTTGGTGAAAGTGTTGAGACTAAATGGTTACCAGGAAGACCTGTTGACGGCAAAGAAGGATACAAGGGACAAGACAAGCTCACCTAAGGAAGTTACTCAACCTAAACTCCATAAAAGCCCCCAGTTGTAAAAACCTATGTCAAGGGTGTTTCAGAACACATTAGAAGGGTGATGAGTAAGTTTAAGGGACAAGTGTTCTTCAAACCAGTGAACACATTGAGACAGTTGTTGGTGAGACCTAGGACCCCTTAGACAAAAGAATGAGTGGCAGTGCCAGTGTATCAGATAATGTGTAGTGACTGTGATGCTTTATATGTGGGAGAAACAGAGAGATCTGTAAAGATGCGGTTTTTAGAACATAGACGCCCGTTTTCCACGGGCTCAGAAGTGTCGCGACATCCACATTGACCAACAAGGTCATGGTATCTCACTGGATAAGACTAAGATTCTATGTGTTGAACCTAAGTATTTTGAAAGAGGAGTCAAGGAAGCCATTCAGATCAGAAAACTGAAGCCAGACTACCGGACGTATGGACCAACGTGCTGACCCATGGGGGGCACGTAACTGGGGACTTTCCCCGCACGTACAGTGAACGAGGGGGCCATTCATCTCTCTCATGTGTACGTCCCGATTTTCAGCATCGGAAGTCGTGCTGAGTGACCTTGACAGAGATGATTTTGAAAATGGCGACAGCGGTTGCCGAAATTGTCAATCAATCAAGAATTTAGTGTATTTTGATAAGATGAACTTTTTTATATAAATGTTCATAGCCGTTTCGCAGTAAAATTGACATGGTTATTGATTCTAATCAATTACATTTCAAAAATGTCAGTGTTGTGGGTGATCATAGTTTTTACAATAAAGTGTCACATATGCATACTTTTTACAATGCTTTTGTATTTATGACATGATGAGAGGAGGAACCTTGCTAATTGAGTGCTAATTGTCTCTATCTGTATATCAAAGGCCGCATTAACCTGGGTGTTAATGCCTTTCTAATCCCTGGCCCTTTATGTGTGTATGGGTGATTATCATTCTTATTAAGCTGCTCTGTGATGTAGTGAATAATACATATTAAAACACGCAAAGTGATCATATTATGATGAAATTCGCATGTTCATTGTAATAACTATCACGTGAAATCATTGATTTACATACACCAATCCTGCTCTAACCGGAGTAATGTAAACCCGTCTAAACATGCTAAATACCCATCAACAATTCATGTTTCGTACTATGTTTTCTTTCTATGCTATAAGTTCTGAATGCAACAATGTCAACATGTTTCAACTCTACAGAGCCCAAATCATAATGATTAGGGCTCTGTAGTTGAAAGGCTAGTATGTTATTTTAAAGACCCTCTCTTTATTTGTCTCCAAATTTTAAGACCCCTACTTAGTTAACAGGTTCTTCTTTCAATATCTCTTAACTTGAATATTCTATAGCGATTGAAACCCCTCATTTTTGTTTAGTGCATCCCACCCCAACCATTAGACGTGCATCCTCGTATTATAGATTGGTGGCGTGTATACATGACAAATTTGTAAAATAAAGTTATTCATTTCAGACTTTAACGTGCCTACTCTTACACATTCCGTGTATTAACATGGGCATATGCTGGTGTTTACCCTCGAATTTAGTAAATCTATAATCCAGATTGGGTTCACACACGGACTCCATGGTCCACTTATTACATCAATATCCGGATGCTTCTAAAGCACACACAAAACAATGAATCAAAGTGGGCGCACAAACAGACATGCAACCTTAAACCAGGGCTCAGTGCACCCGGTTCTCGGGATCTTTTATTTTTATTTTTTGCTGTTATTATCATGAGTACAGTGACCGACTCTTTTAAAATGACCACAAGAACGCTTGAGCTAAGACCGGTGGACACTTCCTGGACATAGAGGCTCTAGTAAGTAATGATAAAAGAAGTAGTCCAAGTTGACCCAACTTGTTAGAGTCTACATGCTGTCACTATTCGCAGATGGTCTGCTACTGGCGTTTTGCTGTATCAGTTGGGTCTAGGAATGTTATAAAAGCAGCATGGTTTCACCATATTGTATTTTAAAGGGCTTTGACGAGGCAAAATGCGACTTGCGCGGTCTCCATTGAAAACAAAACACATTGGTTGTTTGTTGGATATTGAACTAACACATATAACATCGTGGTTTGTGAAGACGTCTCCGCCATGGATCGTCTCTCACGGAGACTGTGGCAAGGTTTGATGTATGCGGTGTGTAGGACAAAGCCCAGGGTGCTATAAAAGGCCAGTCTTAAGGTGCGCCACTGGTGCATTAGGCGCCGGCGCCCCCTGGGGGTCGGCCCCTCAGAGGCATTTATTTAACAATTTGAGCACATCAATAATTTTGGTGTTATTGAATAGGCATTTGTACTGATAATTAAATTCAACAACTTAAGACCAAAAAAAATGGTGCGTTTGTTATTTAAGACACTAATTAATTCATGCTAATTAACGTTTTAATTAACAATTTGAGCACAAATACATTTTTCACATAAATGGATTGCTGATGGTCCAATGAATACAAAATATCTTCTTAAGACCAAAAATATTGGTGCATGGGCCATTTAAGACCCTAATTAAAATTCGAGGTCAATAATTAGGACACATGAAGTATCATCTTCTCCAGATAGACATTTATTTTTACAATTTGAGTACATCATTAGTTTTGGTGTCATTGGATAAGTATTTGCCCTAATAATTAAATTCAACAACTTAAGACAAAAAAAGGGGTGCTTATGTTAACTAAGACGCTAATTAATTCATGTTAATTAACATTTTAATTAACAATTTGAGCACAAATGCATTTTTTATAAAGATGGATTGCTGATGGTCCAATGAATCCAAAATAACTTCTTAAGACCAAAAATATTGGTGCATGTGTTGTTTAAGACCCTAATCAAAATTCCAGGGTTATAAATTAGGTCAAATGACCAATCTAATTAACGGTGTATGCAGAAACATCATATAAGCTGTATTGTATTCAACTAAAGTTTATTAATAACAAAACATAAAACTTGAGAAACATTATTTGTGTACATTGCCAGTTAAGATCCTTAATGTAAATTAAAATGTTGATTAACAATTTGTACATAAACAAAAGTTTTTCATCAATCAATTATGGTGTCTTTAACTAAAAGACACAATTTATGACCATAACGCTGGTGCACGCCCAAGGTTGCAGTATTCATATTTACAGTGTATAAGTGCGCTAACTATCCTCACATTTTGAGCACACGTTTTTACATTTGTATTACATGTACACATTAAAGAATATACCGTAAAACCTGTTGCCAATATAATATTACATGGAAATCATGTTTCAGTCAAAACATTCAGACCTGTTTCCATATAAATCTGAACAGTTAGTCATCATCACTTTCGCTTTCTGTGTCAGTCTCACTGTCGGTGTCGTCATCGGTCAAAAGTTTCTTGGATGACGTCTAGTCCAGTGATAGGCTGTCGCAGGTTTGCCATGTAAAGAACATTCTGTTTGGGAAGCTTATCAACATACAATTGTGAGTTGAATCCTACCCACATGGGTGTTTGAGGGATTTTAAAACTGTGACACATCATCCATGCTAAATCAAGTTGCTCACCAGGTTCGTCATTTGGCATTAGTATGTCAATATCATTATAAGGAAATTTATCCATTTTTGGCTTTTTTCGATATGGAGCTAATGGAAGATCATCGATTTCCAGTTTTCTTTTTGATCCCTTTTTTATACATTCCCTTGGTTTTTCACAAGTTATGGGTCGGGCCTCACCAGTGTTTTGGTAAAGTATCCCCATAGTATCATGGAGGGTTTCAGCACCGGATAAAGTGCTCGTCAGCTCATCATAATTATCAAAAGCTAGACCCATAGTAAGCCCAACTACAGTACCTTCAGGGCATGCTTCTTTCCTATTTAATATTTCAGCACCAAGTGACGTTTCAATTTCCTCCACACCATGGTAATTTATGCTGTGACCAAATCTGTTGAGCATTGTCAGCAACTTCTTGCTTCCTGTCATCGATTTGACACTCATACCAAGTAGTACCTGTTTTGCTGGTTTCACCTGTCCATGGTGAACAGCAAAAACTGAATCTTGGCTCACAGAATCAGCTATGCGCTTTACTTTCTTGGAGTGTGCTTTCAATTTTGGTCCTCCATAAAGAACACGGAAAAATGTTTGTAATAGCTCTGGTGGTTTAGCTTCACCTTTCATCAAATCTTCAACTGTAGAATTATCATGAAACTTTGTAATTTGAACATTCTTGATAGCTTTTCGCAGAACTAGAGCAGCCTTAGTTACTTGAAAATCTTCAGAATCTGTAAAGTCATAAGCTGTTCGCACTGCATCATCTGCAACATCTGACCTGTAAATTATAGTACCACTTTTCCTTGATGACTGAGTGTTGGTTTTAAGCTTTCCTTCGAAATTCCCCATGATTGAGCGCAGCAAGCATTGTGAAGTTGATCAGGGTGGTTCATCAGAATCTTCACAAAACATAACATATTGCTTGTAGACCGAGGATAACAACTCAGATCTCTTGTCATCTATAATAGATTTCTGAATGTAGGAACAGATATCTTTAAAACTGGACCCAATATGATGTGATTCATCAATAGGATCATGATTTGCTTTTGCCTTACATTCTGCTCTTTTCAAATAATTTGCTCTACAAGTATGATGGTACTTTACCTCTTTGGCAATCATGTCGATTCCTGATATCTTGGACAATAATGTATCATCATTTAAAAGAATGGCAGCTTTTTTTATTGAGTTCTCAGCAGTCACAGTTTCACATGCACCAACTGTTTCATAATTATTCTTGTTTTTGCGCCGTTCCAACAAACAAAATATACATGTCTTTGGAAATATGCCAGCATTATTATCTTTCAAAAGTGGACTTTGATTTTCTAATCGTTCTGAGCGATGGTAATGTGGGGTTATTAACTGTTCTTTCGTTGCTGTATGCGATGTTTTTGTTTGGGACTTACCAGTAGATATTGCTGTGAAATTACTGTAGCATTTCCGATGGTAACCATCTGTTTTACCTGGTTCGACAGACAAACATTCTATAACCTTAAAATATTTTGAGCTGCTAAAGTTTTTTTTAGTTTTTCTATCATTTGCTGATTTTTGAACTGCTTCCCATGTTGTGTCCTTGAAGGGTATTACAACGTCTTGTACTTGATGTTTTGATGAGGATTTTGAACTTGATGACAAATCATTTTTATTTTTTTCGACACTGTCCGTATGAAGAATGCATTGCAATACCACATCATCAGAACCTGGAATAATAGTAAATTTCTTATGAACGTTTTCCACAAACCATGTTGACTTTTCATTTTCTTATTTCTGATAATGTAATTAGCAAGAAGGAAACACTCCAATCTAAAACAGCTTATCCATGAACTCCATAACATAAGTTTTTAATTTACAAGTTAACTTACTAGTACTATGATAGTTGCAATTGGCAGGGATTGTTTCTTCGTACGAACAATCATTTGGTAATTGGGATTTTTCCGCTGAAAGGGTGACATCACTATTTGAAGATATTACACAACTTTCTTGTATATATGTTGATGAACCTGTAAAACAGTAAATAGTGTATATGAAATGGAACCCATTAAGGAACATGCCAAATCCAAAGGAAACTACTTTTAAACATTCTTTAAACAATTGTTTTTAAACAATCTTACCAATTTCTGTTTGGGTTGATTCAAATATAGTCTGAGCAGAATATTCTTGATTCAATGTATGATTAGAGGTATTCGGTGAAGAAGTTGAAGTTTCTGAATTAAATTCATTATCTGGACTGGCGGTCCTATTTACAGATGATTCTGAAATAAATAATATATATATATATATATATATATATATATATATATATATATATATATATATATATATATATATATATATATATATATATATGTATATATATATATATATATATATATATATATATATATATATATATATATATATATATATATATATATATATATATATATATATATATATATATATATATATATATATATATATATATAAAGATCACTTTTCAGATATGCAAAGTGTACAGTTTATGAGCCAGATCGACTATTAGGACTTACCCTTTGAATCATCACATCTATGTGCTAGTAGTTTATTTAATATAGACTAGTGTAGACACCATACTAGTACATAACTACCCTTGCTTTAATATGTTCAAATGAGCACTTTAGTGTACTACTAGATCTACATTCAGATGTTTCATTATATTAACAAAGCAGAAAAGAAACAATTAGATCAAAAGAAATGTTCATACTTACCAGGTTCTTCCATCAGACTTTATCCAAATTTTGAACACCTCTCCTGCTGTGACAAAAGTGGAACAATGGATACTATATTTTCCCCAGTTGTAGATAGTACATTTTCTGGGAAAACGTGTTGTGGTATTATCCACAAAAAAAAAAAAATTTTTTTTTCTAAATTCATTATCCTAAGTAAATAGGCAGGTTATCATAAGGACCATACAGGTAGTAACTACCGAGTCTCTTGATATATAACCCTGAACTTTTAATTAGCGTCTTGTTAATTGACATGAATTAATTAGCGTCTTAATTAACATAAGCACCCCCTTTCTTGGTCTTAAGTTGTTGAATTTAATTATTAGGGCAAATACCTATCCAATGACACCAAAACTAATGATGTGCTTAAAATAAATGTCTATCTGGACAAGATGATACTAGATCCAGATCCAGATACTTCATGTGTCCTAATTATTGACCTCGAATTTTAATTAGGGTCTTAAATGGCCCATGCACCAATATTTTTGGTCTTAAGAAGATATTTTGTATTCATTGGACCATCAGCAATCCATTTATGTGAAAAATGTATTTGTGCTCAAATTGTTAATTAAAACGTTAATTAGCATGAATTAATTAGTGTCTTAAATAACAAACGCACCATTTTTTTTGGTCTTAAGTTGTTGAATTTAATTATCAGTACAAATGCCTATTCAATAACACCAAAATTATTGATGTGCTCAAATTGTTAAATAAATGCCTCTGAGGGGCCGACCCCCAGGGGGCGCCGGCGCCTAATGCACCAGTGGCGCACCTTAAGACTGGCCTTTTATAGCACCCTGGGCTTTGTCCTACACACCGCATACATCAAACCTTTTGTGCTCAAACTGAAATTCTAAGCTGATGGAATATTCTAAATACATTATACTTTAATGTCATTGTTATATTTATGTTAAATCAGTAAGGATCTGATGAAGCAATCGAATAATGTGCTGATAGGTGTTATTTGCTAGATATTATAGGTATTGTGATAAATTTTCAAAACTTTAAAACCTCCAGCTCAATATGGTCCACTTTTGTAATTATAGTACTAGATCTAGTAATTGTACAGACACCTTTCCTGGCTAGATCTATTCGTTTATGTTGAAATTACAACGTCAGCGTGTGCACGTCAAAAATTTTGATCTAGATCTAGCTCATCACTCTGTGCAACTGTTACGCTACATATCGTCATATTCCCTGACGAGAGTATAAATTACATTTATGTTCTTTTATTTTATAGATATGGAAATAAAAAGTCATTACATACAACTACAACATATACACATCACTTCATAATCTGAAGAGCTGGTTTCGCTGCATTTAGATCGTAAGTTACTATGGCATACTTTTTGTCCAACCTCATCAGCACATCTGATGCTCAGGTCTAAAGTTTCTTGGATGACGTCTAGTCCAGTGATAGGCTGTCGCAGGTTTGCCATGTAAAGAACATTCTGTTTGGGAAGATTATCAACATACAATTGTGAGTTGAATCCCTACCCACATGGGTGTTTGAAGGATTTAAAACTGTGACACATCATCCATGCTAAAAAATCAAGTTGCTCACCAGGTTCGTCATTTGGCATTAGTATGTCAATATCATTATAAGGAAATTTATCCATTTTTGGCTTTTTTTCGATATGGAGCTAATGGAAGATCATCGATTTCCAGTTTTTCTTTTGATCCCTTTTTTATACATTCCCTTGGTTTTTCACAAGTTATGGGTCGGGCCTCACCAGTGTTTTGGTAAAGTATCCCCCATAGTATCATGGAGGGTTTCAGCACCGGATAAAGGTGCTCGGCAGCTCATCATAATTATCAAAAGCTAGACCCATAGTAAGCCCAACTACAGTACCTTCAAGGGCATGCTTCTTTCCTATTTAATATTTCAGCACCAAGTGACGTTTCACAATTTCCTCCACACCATGGTAATTTATGCTGTGACCAAATCTGTTGAGCATTGTCAGCAACTTTTGCTTCCTGTCATCGATTTGACACCTTCCAAGTAGTACCTGTTTTGCTGGTTTCACCTGTCCATGGTGAACAGCAAAAAACTGAATCTTGGCTCACAGAATCAGCTATGCGCTTTTACTTTCTTGAGTGTGCTTTCAATTTTGGTCCTCCATAAAGAACACGGAAAATGTTTGTAATAGTTCTGGTGGTTTAGAAGCCACCTTCATCAAATCTTCAACTGTAGAATTATCATGAAACTTTTTGTAATTTGAACATTCTTGATAGCTGCAGAACTAAAGCAGCCTTAGTTACTTGAAAATCTTCAGAATCTGTAAAGTCATAAGCTGTCTGCACTGCATCATCTGCAACATCTGACCTGTAAATTATCATACCACTTTTTCCTTGATGACTGAGTGGTTTTTAGCTTCCTTCGAAATTCCCCATGATTGAGCGCAGCAAGCATTGTGAAGTTGATCAGGTGGTTCATCAGAATCTTCACAAAACATAACATATTGCTTGTAGACCGAGGATAACAACCTCAGGTCTCTTGTCATCTATAATAGATTTCTTGAATGTAGGAACAGATATCGCTTAAAACTGGACCCAATATGATGTGATTCATCAATAGGATCATGATTTGCTTTTGCCCACGAAATAATTTGCCTACAAGTATGATGGCATTTTTACCTCTTTGGGAATCATGTCGATTCCTGATATCTTGACAATAATGTATCATCATTTAAAAGAATGGCAGCTTTTTTTTATTGAGTTCTCAGCAGTCACAGTTTCACATGCACCCAACTGTTTCATAATTATTCTGTTTTTGCGCCGTTCCAACAAACAAAATATACATGTCTTTGGAAATATGCCAGCATTATTATCTTTCAAAAAGTGGACTTTGATTTTCTAATCGTTCCGAGCGATGGTAATGTGGGGTTATTAACTGTTCTTTCGTTGCTGTATGCGATGTTTTTGTTTGGGACTTACCAGTAGATATTGCTGTGAAATTACTGTAGCATTTCCGATGGTAACCATCTGTTTTACCTGGTTCGACAGACAAACATTCTATAACCTTAAAATATTTTGAGCTGCTAAAGTTTTTTTTAGTTTTTCTATCATTTGCTGATTTTTGAACTGCTTCCCATGTTTCCTTGAAGGGTATTACAACGTCTTGTACTTGATGTTTTGATGAGGATTTTGAACTTGATGACAAATCATTTTTATTTTTTTCGACACTGTCCGTATGAAGAATGCATTGCAATACCACATCATCAGAACCTGGAATAATAGTAAATTTCGTATGAACGTTTTCCACAAACCATGTTGACTTTTCATTTTCTTATTTCTGATAATGTAATTAGCAAGAAGGAAACACTCCAATCTAAAACAGCTTATCCATGAACTCCATAACATAAGTTTTTAATTTACAAGTTAACTTACTAGTACTATGATAGTTGCAATTGGCAGGGATTGTTTCTTCGTACGAACAATCATTTGGTAATTGGGATTTTTCCGCTGAAAGGGTGACATCACTATTTGAAGATATTACACAACTTTCTTGTATATATGTTGATGAGCCTGTAAAACAGTAAATAGTGTATATGAAATGGAACCCATTAAGGAACATGCCAAATCCAAAGGAAACTACTTTTAAACATTCTTTAAACAATTGTTTTTAAACAATCTTACAAATTTCTGTTTGGGTTGATTCAAATATAGTCTGAGCAGAATATTCTTGATTCAATGTATGATTAGAGGTATTTGGTGAAGAAGTTGAAGTTTCATTATCTGACTGGCGGTCCTATTAACAGATGATTCATTATCACTTTTCAGATATGCAAAGTGTACAGTTTATGAGCCAGATGAATTATTAGATCCTATTTACAGAGTAGTTTATGTATAGACTAGTGTAGACACCATACTAGTACATAACT
Source organism: Streblospio benedicti (assembly GCA_019095985.1). Classification (NCBI taxonomy): domain Eukaryota; kingdom Metazoa; phylum Annelida; class Polychaeta; order Spionida; family Spionidae; genus Streblospio; species Streblospio benedicti. The sequence continues at coordinate 3,472 of JAGTTF010005520.1, read as the reverse complement.
ACCCTTAATATGTTCAAATGAGCACTTTAGTGTACTACTAGATCTACATTCAGATAATATATATATATATATATATATATATGTATATATATATATATATATATATATATATATATATATATATATATATATATATATATATATATATATATATATATATATATATATATATATATATATATATAGGTATAGGTATAGGTATATATATATATATATATAGGTATAGGTATAGGTATATATATATATAAAGATCACTTTTCAGATACGCAAAGTGTACAGTTTATGAGCCAGATCGACTATTAGGACTTACCCTTTGAATCATCACATCTATGTGCTAGTAGTTTATTTAATATAGACTAGTGTAGACACCATACTAGTACATAACTACCCTTGTTTTAATATGTTCAAATGAGCACTTTAGTGTACTACTAGATCTACATTCAGATGTTTCATTATATTAACAAAGCAGAAAAGAAACAATTAGATCAAAAGAAATGTTCATACTTACCAGGTTCTTCCATCAGACTTTATCCAAATTTTGAACACCTCTCCTGCTGTGACAAAAGTGGAACAATGGATACTATATTTTCCCCAGTTGTAGATAGATATGTTTAGCATTGGTGTATGTAATATTTTTTATTTCCATATCTATAAAATAAAAAGAACATAAGTCATAATTTTATACTCTCGTCAGAATATGACGATATGTAGCGTAACAGTTGCACAGAGTGATAGACTAGATCTAGATCTAGGTTAGACTAAGACTCAAGGTACCGGCCGTTGTTCTCACCAAGACTTCTATGGCTGTGAAACATGGGACAATTTTACCAGCATCATGCCAAAAAGCTGAACCACTTCCACACCACCTGTCTCAGAAGGTTCTCGGCATAAAAGTGGCAAGACAGGATCCCAGACACTGAGGTACTCACTGTGCTGACCTGCCCAGCATCTACACCTGCCCGATGTAGTCCCAGCTCGCTGGCCGGGCACCGGCCTCACATGTCGACCACAGGCTTCCAAAGAAACTTTTGTTTGGCGAAATACAGAATGGCAAGTGCTTCAAGGTGTGGACAAAGGAAGCGCTTCATCGACACACCAAAGCCTCGTTGAAAGCCTTCAACATTGATCACAACACATGGGAGCAAGCAGTCAGCAAGACAGAGGAAAGTGGAGACAAACTGTTCAACCAGGGTGCCAAATCATGTGAGGCAAACAGGACGGTAGCAGTTGAAAATGCGACGGCAAGCCAAAAGAGCAGAGCTGCCAACCCTGCAACAGTTGCCACCATTCCTTTCGTCCTCACTGCCCGAGACTCTTCCGTGCACGAATCGGGCCCGGGACCAGCCACCAAGCACTCCACAGCAACCCGATGTCATACCCCTAGGGTGGATGATAGATGGTCCTCGTCGTATCGACGATCTAACAACAACAACAGGCATTTTTATCTGCTCCGGACCTGTTTTTAGCAGGGATGTTGGCAGAAAGGGTGTGTGTGGGGTCCTATATGGCAGGAGAGGGGAGGGGGTAAGGACATGGCTGGTACCCATAAGGGCTGGGTTGGAGGCAGGAGGAGCATTTAATCTGTTCCAGATCTCATCAACAACCCCGAGTACAGCAGCAGAAAGGGGGTGATTGAGATGCACATTTAATGGTCTGCACTTGCTACCAAGGAAAAGAGTAGCTGGAGGGAGGGATATTAGAGAGATCAAGCTTTGCCACATACATGTAGTGTGTGTATGGCTGTCACATATGACTGTCGGGGAAGGTAATGGCGGTGTATTTAATCTTTCCTAGACCTAAAGTAGTGACGCGAGCTGGTGTGAGGGATGTGAGTCAGGTGACAGAATGGGAAGGAGGACATTTAGTATGTTTTTTATCTCATCCAAGCTTTCAACCAGAGAAGCAGAGCAGCAGCAGGAAGGGGGTGTGTTAATTATGGACCTGTTTAGATGGGGATGGGTAGAGAGGGTTGGAGAAAGAGAGATTGGGGGTGGAAGGGTAGAGATGAGTGGAGATTTAATCTGCTCCGCACGTGTTTACCATGCGGTAGCAGTAGATAGGGATATTAGAGGGATCAATCATTGTCGAGTTTAGTACATTTAGTGTGTAAAATTACTGATATATGACGATGGGAGGACGGTGATGAGGTGTATTAATCTTGCTACTGACGAGAATTGTCTGGGAGGGATGTGGGACAGGAGGAAGGATGGGGAAGGGGAGCATTTAATGTAGTCTCCAGATCTCATCTGTTTCAACCCGAGCAAAAATGCCCCAGCTACGCCACTGCCTCGTTGACAGTCCAAATATGCAGGGGTCTTAAATATGCTTCAGAGCTTACATGGTTGTTGCTACCAGTCCCAACCTCATTGCTCTGCTCTGCACTGATGAGTCCCAATAAGAAAAACAGTACTGTCTTAGATAAGTTTACGCCCTTATTTCATGTTCGGTTGAGCACTCTATTGAGGTGCTACTTTGCCAATGCCTTGTGCTACGCTCACTGCTCGTCAGTTTGAGCACTATGGCAAGTATGCAGGGGTCTGGCTTAAATATGCTTCGAGCTTACACTCTTTGTTGCTACCAGTCCCAACCTCATTACTCTGCTCTGCACTGATGAGTCCCAATAGGACGAAACAGTACTGTCTGTAGATATGAGTATTACGCTCCCCTTACTTCGTGTTCGGGTTGAGCACTCTATTGAGGTGCTACTTTGCCAATGCCTTGTGCTACGCTCACTGCTCGTCAGTTTGAGCACTCTGGCAAGTATGCAGGGTCTGGCTTAAATATGCTTCGAGAGCTTACACTCTTTGTTGCTACCAGTCCCAACCTCATTACTCTGCTCTGCACTGATGAGTCCCAATAGGAAATAAACAGTACTGTCTGTAGATATGAGTATTACGCTCCCTTACGCAGTGTTATATTGAGCACTCTATTGAGGTGCTACTTGCCAATGCCTTGTGCTACGCTCACTGCTTGTCAGTTTGAGCACTCTGGCAAAGTATGCAGGGGTCTGGCTTAAATATGCACACAGAGCTTACACTCTTTTGTTGCTACCAGTCCCAACCTCATTACTCTGCTCTGCACCGATGAGTCCCAATAGATATAAGGTACTATAATTAAAGTTATATATATATATATATATATATATATATATACATATATATATATACACACACATATATATATACATACATATATATATATATATATATATACACACACACAATTTGTCCCCCGCTCATTGAGTTAAACACACACAACAGTAGCATAATTTATTTTGCCCTTCCTAAGGTTGCTGGATTGATGGTGTCTACAGAGGCACATGGTCCGTAACCTGGAAAGGGAAAACATGTCAGCGCTGGGACTCTCAGTCACCTCACACGCACACTTATACTGATCCCAACGACTTCCCTGATGCAACCCTGGCAGAGGAGGCCAACTACTGCAGGGACCCGAGCAAATTGCGAGGAGATCT
>JAGTTF010005519.1:58419-72510 GCA_019095985.1 Streblospio benedicti | reverse complement strand
TATCATGCTCTATTTTCATGTATATAGACAGTGAAGTTTAAAAAATCAAAAAAGGGGGGCATCTTCCGTGGCAACAGTTACCCAAAAGAGCATCATATGGTATGTATGCTATTTTTTTTGTAATGATGATGATGATGACAACAACAAGACATGATGAATATGATTTTGACTGCCTTACTACGTATTATGTCTATGATTGCAGACTATGCAGCCACCTTAATGAGAAATCTTTTCTACGGGTTTGTAGAGGATGCAACTGCATTGAGGATGTCTTGTGTGGACTTATTACAGCCTCCAACACTTTCTCACGGACATCGTGAGAATGTGGATGAAAGACAAGTCATACAGCAATACGGGGAAAAATTGAACCGTTACATTAGATTTTAGATATTGCCAGTACAGACAGCCGTCTTGAATAATTTTGTAGCGCTTGCCGCTTGTAAAAAATGCAAATTCAGTTACTTGGTTTCATAATAACATTTTATTATATATAATCATGACAGATCCTGATTACAGCTTTTTTTAATGTGTTGCCATTTTTGGGGCTTTCTTGTTTCACCTTTTTTTTATTTATTAGTTATATAGGGAAGAGGAATTAGAAGTCTAACCATGCATACATTAGCAGAGAGTATGTACTAGTTTGCTGTGTATTTATTTGTAATTTGTTAAATATATTTGTGTATAAACTTAGTCATGTAAAATGATTTAAATATGGAATGATAATTTTGTTTTTAAACTTGTATTTGCTTCAATAAACTTATCACTACTGTTAATGGAAACAAAGTATGACATAGCTGGGGGGATGGGGGGTGTCAGAAAAGTAGAACACCGTTAACATTTACATGTATATTCGTTATCTATAATTATCAGTAACCATTTATGGCAACAACAAAAAAAACATTTCTGTTGAAAAAAATGTACGATGAGGAAGTTTTTTGCCATTGAAACTAATATGCTCCAACCTTTTTTTTCTTAAAATAATTTCATGCACTCTATGCCAAAGTCACAGGGGAGTTTATATGAAAATAAGCTTTTGTATCTCTCCGACCAAGCCTCCTATGTACTTTGGTCCGAGAGATACAAAGCTTATTTTCATCTAAACTGCCCCCTGTAAAAAAAGTCTAATGTTATTTTGTTTGGTCCACCATGGAAATAAAGTACATCATCGTGCCGAGTGACTTGACATGCGCAGAGAGACGTTTTGAAAATGGTGACAGGAGTTGCCGAAACTGTCACCAGTTAATATTATATGTGTGTTGTGTAAAGATGAACTAATAAATAATGTATATATGTGTATTCCAACACGATGAACTCGTTCAAGGATAAATGGTCTGTATATTTTAACATATCATGTGTAGGTCGTGTTTTGATAGTGATAAAGAATGAGAAATATATTCCCAACAATACTCAATTTATTTGGATATGCAGTTCACTGACTTTAAAATTAGTTATGAGCCGGGATTCCATTCTCTTGTACCCGATTTGACTAGCTAATGGCCCTTTAATGTATCAATTTTGTTATTATATACGTCAAATCCACACACTTTTCTGTAAGTTGAGTACTCTATTAAAACAATATCCGAGCACTTGTTTTCATTTTTACATTGCATATTTTCCCATTTATTTGATAAAAAACTGTTCTATATTTAGTTTAACCATTAAATATTTGAGAATTGAGTTGTTTATTATATCATTAAGTCAAAAATTAATAAACAACCTCTACATAGCTGAACAGACTCACCAAATGTTCATGTCCAATTAATTCTTAAACCAAGTATGTATCATCATCGTTGAAAAATAGCAATTAATTTGATATTTATATCAATATATAAAATATATATATTTATACATTACGTTCTCCACGTTACAAAATGAGTTAGATCTAGTACAGTCAAAAGACTTTCTAGTATCAGTCAGCATGAAACATTAATATGAAAGTATGCTTCTTAAACTTTTCAAATACACTTAAATCTGTATATGAATAATAGAACACTATTAAATGATAATTATAAAAATATGTTTTGCCTAGTAGTTTGTTTTTCCTTAAAAAAAACTCCCAATAGTCATTGAATAGTGGCATGATGAGATCTGTCTTGTATTCTAAGGAGTGTCAAAATTCCCTTCCTTGACTTAGCAATATACTTTAATAACGTTCATGTCAGGAATCTTGGTCCAATGCTCTAAAGTCAACTAGATAAAATAAGTACAGTCTAGGATTAAAAATAAATTGATTAGGTGATGTGCTCTGACAGTTTTGATTTGATAGGAGTATATTTCAGATCCTAATTACGTAGACTTGTACAGAATGTTTATCAAAAGTGAAAATGATTTCCCCTTTGCAACTAATCCTGTAAGAAGAAAAAAAATATATGACATTGTGTCAGTTAACATTGTGAATAGGTTATATTTGGACCCAATAAATAACTTTGTTGCAAATTTTAGTGTTGTCCGTAATACATGTGCATTATTGTGACTAATAAATGTAGTCATTACACAGATATAGACACATTTGAAGAGGTTTATATACATTTATTCCAACAATTTTATATACAATGTACTCTTATTATGGAGCACTAGCAGACCTTGAGAACCTATCATGAGCTCCCCACTTCCCACTATTCTTTTATTTCTTTTTATTAATTATCAATTGCCCTATTAGAATCCTTACACATGCATTCCCAAACTTAGCTAAATACACACACATAAACTATTTTTTACTTTCTTAATCTAGTTAGTTTTTAATCCCAAGACTAGTTTGACCCAATAGTTTGCAAAGGAAACATCAGTACACTAACTACTACTTTTGGAGATCTATGTTAAGTTAAGTTTAATTTTGGGTTGCACAATAATATAATATGCAAACATATATGATGAAAAAATGAAATAAAATCGGATATTATGAATTACAGCTGTATTATTAAAGACATATTACAATTTCATATTCATTGATTTATTTAGTTATTTTCCAACATGAATGCACTAAGCAGCAGCATTTAAAACAAATCAAAAATTAACAAAAATTACAATGGGCATGGCTCATGTTGCTGAGACATGTATTCCAAAAAGTACATATACATCTAGTTGAACCAAAATGTTAATCTACATATAGGTCTACATCTTATTTACATACAACAGAAAATACATAATGTCAATAAGAAGTAAGTCCAGGTTTGCTGTAATTTTCCCCAGTTTATCAGGAAGTCCATCGTCGGTTTCACTGCCTTTGCAAGTTCTTGTTCATATACTTGGAAAGGCCTACCGTATATACTTTGCGTATATAGGCCATGAGATATGGCGTAGCGATTTCACACCATCGTTCCTAGGTGTTTGAAGGGGTAATTTGGTGTAATTAGTTTTGCACCGAGGGGTGAATGACCGAAAAATAGATATATTGATGAAACAAAGTCCCCAGTAGTCCAAAGGCAGTCCCTTCAGCGATTCTGCTCCTATTGTTCCCCATTGTTTGAAAGGATTAGGTGTAATTAGTTTTTGCACCAAGGGTGAAACCGAGCCACGGGTCCAGGCAGTCCACGCATCGGTCCGGCAAGGAGCCCCGCCCCATTTTTTATGTAAATTTAAAAGTTTTGGCACCGTCCTAGTAAGAGGTTGATGAATGGTGAAATCAGCACCGCCCTAGCGGTCAAAGCAGTAACTGCTCGGTCGTGAACGAGAAACTAACCAATCGTGTTAGGTTAGGTAGCCAATCAAAGCCAGTTTAGACCCGTCCTCTCACGTACATCTGCTGCAAACCCATTTTTCATTAAAAACAAATTTTAAACCCATTAATCAATTCACAGCACGTTGACCGCCTTTCAAACCTATTAATCATCCTTCCACCACAATCGTAGTCCTTTAAAATGGTTATCTAACGACAATAAAAAATCTTATATTTGTGTAAAATACGTGTTCGATATTTAGCGTTGTGTTTAACCAATTTGAACCTCAACAATTAAGAAGTGTAAAACGCCAGGGTGGCTTTAGAAAGGATAAAAACCTACCATTCTTATAAACCTGAACAATATACAATAACAACACGTGTTATTGTCAACACGTGATTATCATCGTCAACAAAAGTGAGAAGTAACATAGTTATTTGACTAATTCATTAAATTAAGAATTGTGATTAATTCATTAAATTAAGAATTGTCATTTCATTAGATTGTAACCACTCATGAACGAAACTTCTTTAATAACAATACAAAAGGAGTGATATACAGTGTGCAACAATGTCATGTCGTAATAATAATAATAATAATATCAATATCAAATATTATAAGGGGTGCAAACCCGCTTAATCATACATGAATTGACATTGAAAACGACACCCAGCTTCATTTAATTTTATCTATCTAAGCAACAACTATTGTTAGAAACTAAATCGCCGTCTTACGCGTGTGACAAGATTGACAGTTTTTCATTTCGTTTCGTCACATCGCGTTTAGCATCAAGTTCTAATACCGTCTTTTTCCCCATCCTATATTCGATATCAGAGCTGAGAAAACACGTTCATCTATTTTTTTTTAAATATCATTCCCAAAAATTCTAATTAATGAATAAAGCGGAATATTGTGCACGTATTTTTTATTCCAAACTGCGGTCTATACACATCTATTCTTTTGTTCTTTTTAAGAACAGTCACTTTCCGTAACTATCCCTCCCAAGATAGCGTTTTAATTGTGTTTAAAAGCTCATTAGTGTCAGGATCATCGCACCGAATCGAATCGAGAAATAATAGATGTCAACCTTAATATATTGTCACGGTTTTAAGAATGGAAACGTGTAATGTCTATTCACGGTTGGGTTACAATTAATAGTGTCAAAAAGACGTTAATGTAACACCTGCAGATTGCTGCTAAAAAATACTCTGTTGGAGGTGATTTAAACTATCATCCTCTCTATACATGTAAGACGATATTTCATCACGGTAAAAATGAATATTACTTCATTTGCTTAAAGTTTATTTTGTTTAGCCAAAATTACGTCGACGTGTTTGAATGAAAGGCGGAAATAGTAGACATTATATCATTACGAGGAAGTGTGTCTGTGTAGTCACATTTCACTCGCACAAATATTGAATGAAATTCTAACAACAACGCATCATGTTGAAATGTGATGACAAATATTTTGTCATCCGCAAATCTATATAAATATTGAACATAAATCGACACTTATTTTACAAATACACGTATCACCGCTTCACTTTAGCCTTAATATATATCTATTTTCAAACCGTTTTTACTTTCTCGCTTTTACAATCAACTGATATGAAAGCTATTTGTGAAATATGTTGTGATTGTAACCCGCTCTGAAAATGAAATACTTTTTTTCATAACGGTCGCACTTACTTCTTATTAATTAACGTGTTAAGGCGACAAATTAACAGCTGACTAGTCGTAATAATCTTACTAATTACAGATTTTGGAACAGAAGCGTGATAGAATAAAACAGAATGAAATATTTATCGTTAATTCAAATTTCGAGATAATAACAATAAACTGTAATCTTGATTTTCACTCAATAATATGGATCGGCTTTTTTTTAATCTGAGTGATGACGTAAGCAATAATATTGTAATAAGTATATTTGTCACGTGATCGTGTTAAAGAACACGAGTTTTTAAGCGTTAAGATGGCGACAGCGTGTTTGGTTTTTCAAAAATGCTCAATGATGTGTTTTACGATGCAGGATATTAAGTGCTTAAAAGAATGTTCATCTAGTGGTGTAAATGTATATATATTTGGTTATGTAAAACAAGTTCCGTGGGGTGAAGTATTACCGTGTGTGAAAGCGTTTTTTGTAAGTCGGTGATAAAATTTCATTATTATAAGTCATGTATTGAAGACTAATAAATTTATGTCGTATATATTACATCATTATATGTCAATCGTGTCTTAAATTGTTTACAGTTATCTAATCCTAACGACTGCCCCTCTACAAATACAGAAGTTAGATGCACAAGACCGTCTTACATAGACAGAGTCATATCATCAACTACAGATGTATATCTACATGATTTGAGTCCTACATATTCTGTAGTGGTTAATATGGAAACGGTATATGGCTCTATATTTACCAGTTTACTCGGGGTGATGATTTTGATGTAAGTATTTCATTCAGTAACAATAATCACTATTTGAATTATATTTCTACAATTTGAGAATATTATGTGTATATCAAAATTATTGTTCATTATAATGCGTGTAGTAGTATATTTTAGTGATACAGTCATCGTGAGAAAAGCTTATGTCAGCACAAATTTGTCAGTTGCTTTTAAGATTTAAATTTCCGATAACGGTAATTTGAGAAATGTGGTCGTTATGTAATATTTTTTTTTAAACTGAAATTATAACTACTGTAATTTCAGTGATGGAATAATCACTCCACATCAGCTGTTTTAGAATATAAACCTTTTTACATAGTTTTTTTTTTAAAAAAAAACAGACCTAAAAACAGTGTATTAATTTGATATTAGTAGTGTAAGTGAACGAATTAATGAAACAAATATATATATATTTCGCATTACTCTCTTTTAGTTCTCATGGAAACGATATATGGAGCTATATTTGTTAGTCTCTCGAATTGTTTAATTTTGTATGGGGAAGTGTTTCACTTTCCGCAAAATAAAATCTTTTTTGTTACATATCTAATCTCTTTTTCTATCTAATATTTGTTAGATATATATGCGCAAATTTGAAGAGACTTGTGGTATGTATAAAAGATAAGACTAGACGACGTACAATCTCGAGAGAATTTTTGATCGAAGAAGAAGAAGATAATGATGATGTTCATTTGAATTTGACTGAGCAAAGCGCGTTTAATGAAAACTTAAGTTGTGATGGTCAAGATATTGAAGTAGAAAATTGTTCTGATGGTCGAGAGATTGTAGAGCGTTCAAGTTCATCTCTCCCTCATCAATTGTTCAAAACAACTGTTGACGGTATATATAAATTTTTTTTTTAAAAATGAAAAAAAATAACAAATAACATGTTCATCTATTTTGTTTGTATCTTGACTAAAATGAACAAAGTAGATGAACATGTAATTTATGGGTAATTTCAGTCCATTCCGCGTCGGTGGAATCAGATTTTGATGTGTGTGATGACGTCAGACCTAAAACTGCTGTTAAGTCGCTCGCCTCAACTGAACAAAGTGTGTTTAATGAAAAAACTTTAAAACTACTTTGATGGGTGTGAATGACGTCAGACCTAAAACTACTCCGTTAAGATCAAGACGTCTGTTGATGGTATATATATATTTTTATTAAAAAAAAAAAAAAAAACATGTCCACCTATTTGCTTGTATCCCGACTAAAATGAATGAAGTAGATATATTATATTATACGTTATTTCAGTTCTTTTCAGAGGGTTTTGATGTGAGTGACGACGTCAGACCTAAAACTGCTGTTAAGTCGCTCGCCTCAACTGAACAAAGTGTGATTAATGAAAATGTTAGTTGTGATGGTCAAGATATTGAATTAGAAAACGTTAGTCATGATGGTCGTGAGATCACGCTATTAAAGTGTTCAAGTTATTCTCCGCCTCATCAATCGATCAAGACGTCTGTTGATGGTATATATATTTTTAATAAAAAAAAAAAAAAAAACATGTCCACCTATTTGCTTGTATCCCGACTAAAATGAATAAAGTAGATATAATATATTTATACGTTATTTCAGTTCTCTCCGCTTCAGAGGAACCGACAAGTTTTGATGTGAGTGATGACGTCAGACCTAAAACTGCTGTTAAGTCGCTCGCCTCAACTGAACAAAGTGTGATTAATGAAAATGTTAGTTGTGATGGTCAAGATATTGAATTAGAAAACGTTAGTCATGATGGTCGTGAGATCACGCTATTAAAGTGTACAAGTTATTCTCCGCCTCATCAATCGATCAAGACGTCTGTTGATGGTATATATATTTTTTATAAAAAAAACAAAAAAACACATGTCCACCTATTTGCTTGTATCCCGACTAAAATGAATAAAGTAGATATTATATTTATGCATTATTTCAGCTATCGATATGTATATATATATATATATATGGTGTCAGACCTAAAAAAGATCATGTTAATATGCCGCCTATTGTATATTGTGTTTAATGTGTGTGTGTGGTCGTGTGTGTTATGTGTGTGTTATTTCAGCCTCATCAATCAATCAAGACATCTGTTGAACTGACAAGTTTTTTTTGTGAAAAAACGACGTCAGACCTTGAAAAATGAATGCTGTTAAGTTGCATTTGCGTTACTGAACAAAGTGATTAATTAATTTTAAAACGTTAGTCGTGATGGTCAAGATATTGAATTAGAAAACTTTAGTTATTTCACAGTCAAAAGATGTCAATCTATCAGTGTACAAATTCTTTTTTTTTATCAACAATCGATCAAGTAGGCTGTCTGTTGATGGTTTTTATATATATTTTTTTTTTAAAAAAAAACGTCCACCTATTTGCTTGTATCTCGACTGTAATGAATAAAGTAGATATTATATTTATGCATTATTTCAGCTTTTTTTTCCCTGCTTCAGAGGAAACCGACAAATGAATTTGATGTGGGTATTGACGTCCGACCTAAAACTGCTGTTAAGACACACTTCACTCGTGAGCAAAGTGTCGAGATTGATGATCTAGTAAAAGATCACGATCATCTTGACAAAGATTTTGATTGCAGCTATTGTATATTTAAACAGATGAACAATCTTGATATGATAGATGAGAAACTATTCAAACGTGAGAACAGCGTCGAGATTGACGAGCTTTACAAATCCTAAAACATAATGTATGTTGTTTAGTAAAACTGTGTTTATACGAATTTGTTACTAAAAAGTAATGTTATATTTTTTAGGTCTAAACTATAACTGTAAATAATTATAACGATTTCAACAAATCGTGCTATGAATAATGAAAGTATATTGATAAAGGTTGTGAAATTGACAATATTATATGTATAGTTTTAACAAATGGTTAAAAGTGAACAATGTCGTTTTCATTTATTTTTATATACACAATATATATACATCACATTGATTATTGACTGAAACGAGCTTTAACATAACAACAGACTTCATATCACAGTTTGATAATATCAAATTAACAACGGATTTGTAGTAACACCATCATCTTGCACTATTCTTTTAAAATATAAATGTGTTAACCCTGTTTTGTTTTGGTAGTATGTACACATTTGTCCATTTTTGTAACGAAAACCTCTATTTACACACATTTTTTTTGTTTTTGTACGGTTAATAATTTCTTCAAAATCTGTAAAAGTTAAATTATTGGTTTTATTTACACCCTTACTTGAATATTTCACTTTATCGTCTTCAGAAGTGAAATAACATTTTGGGCTAAGACCGATGTACCGTGTGCCGGCAAATTCTGGTTTGAATAAACCGGGTGTTCTGGTTTCTCGTTTATATTGTTTTTGACAACATGACGGTTTATTCCACACATTATTTTTTAATCTACACGTCACGTAATCAAGTTTGTGAATACTACAGCATTCAGTCGGGAACCATTTATGTCTAATATCACGAAAATATGTTTCTCTCAGGTCTGGAACTAACAAGTCTTCTAATTCATTTGCGGAAATTGCTAAATATACAGAATCAGTATCGTGGCTAAGTAACTGCAAACATTCGTTTCTGAAATAAACTTTTAAAAAGTCGTAAATAAACTGAAGAATGATCAATTTTGCACGCTGAAGAACAAACAAACCCATAACTAATGGCAATTTGACTCGTATCCGATCGGGTATGGTGTTAATCTCGTAGAGATTTTGATCTAATTCTTCTAAACGACGAAAATTAGGTTTGTTCACCGAGCATTGTGCTTTATAATTGTCGCCGAATGTTACCTTGACTCGATTCTCATAATTTTCAATTAATTTACCATAAGAACTATTACTAAGAAGTTTCATCTGCTCAGCTATCAAAATCGAATTTTCGTCAACGTCGCCTAACCTCCGTTTTTCAGTAACAACATCAATAAATTCTTTAAAACAAAACTCCGGTTTAAAAGTGATGACCTCGAAAACTTTGATACACAGATTTTGTTTTATATACCATTTTATCAGCGGAGTTGTAATCCACATGTTTTGTCCGAAGTAACTTAGAATTAACGATTTACTAACCATATTGCTTTTTACCCCGGAATCAATAGCGACTTTTTTCATGTATCCGCCGACATCGTTCAATTGAATATTTGCGGTCTTAAAAACGGGTGGAAATTCTGCAAAATAATCTTTTAGTTCATTCGGGGTGTCGATGTCAACTTTACACAATCCAAATAATCTATCTTCGGATATCATACGTAAGACTGTGTCACTATCAACTAGACTGACAGGGTGAACCTTAGAGTCGAAAAAATGGTCATCACCGCGATCTGTTTTTTCTGCGTCAGAAATATTGCGTTTAATCTTTTTCCACTCACATTCCCACATTTCTATAACTTTATACCCTTTTTCTTTTAGCTTGCTAATTCTTGTTTTTGTATTTTCTAACAGTTCATCGAATCGTTGTTTTTTAACCGGATCTTCATCACGCTTCCATATTCCACCGCAGTCGTGACCGTGAAAATAGCATCCGTGAAATTCGTAGATGGTTTGAGTAGCGAAACAATATCCGTCTATGAATAAATTGTCAATTTTCTTTTCACCACCATTAAATTTGTGTTGAATGAAAATGTTTTCGTTATACATGACATAGTGAAACCAATTCACTGCTTCAAACCCGTATGGTACGACTTTACGATGTGAAAAATTATCAAAACAAAAATATCTGCAGTAAAGACCCGTCGGGAAAGTTTGTGAAAAAGTGGCACCATAACAATTTGTGCAATCTAACCCCAATATCCTGCGACAGGGTTCGTTTTGATTATTTTTGATGAATGTGACGTCTTTTGAATGAAATCTGTGAAAGATTATTGACAATCCGCCGTACAAATTCTGTTTCCATTCATTATAAAGACTATTATCGTCGTCGTTTCTCATTCTTTCATTTTTATATATTTGCGGCATATTAATCGTTTTCGGAATAAATTGAAACAATACTTTTAAACTCAATCCTGGCAAAGTTACCGCATGCTTAAACATGTCGATATTAAGATTGGTATAAAAATCGAATTGATTCTCAATTGCTTTAAGAAACGGCTTTACGTCGCTAATGTTATAATCAATAAGGAAATCTCTCATAGTAGACATTCTTTTGGCTTTGTTGGCTAGTCGCTAAAATTGCTGTTGACCCAGAGGTCCGGGGTTCGATCCCCGCCCAGGCCAAGTCAAAGACTGTATAAGTCTACTTGGTTCTGAATGTACTAAAAGTACCATGCATGTTAAAACTCAACTATAACCCTACTAAATTTCATATCAAAGCATGCGAATCTCCACAACAATACTTCACTAGATCTACTCAGTACTATAAAGGAGATACTTAACCATCATGGACATACGTTGGACGTAAGACATGACATCAGAGCTAGTAGTGGGTATCAATACGTCATTGAAGCAAAGGTTTTTAGCCTTGTGGATGTGGCGTAGTTGGTATAGCGTTGGCTTTGTTGGCTAGTCGCTAAGCGGCGCAGTTGACCCAGAGGTCCAGGGTTCGATCCCCGCCCAGGCCAAGTCAAAGACTGTATAAGTCTACTTGGTTCTGAATGTACTAAAAGTACCATGCATGTTAAAACTCAACTATAACCCTACTAAATTTCATATCAAAGCATGCAAATCTCCACAACAATACTTCACTAGATCTACTCAGTACTATAAAGGAGATACTTAACCATCATGGACATACGTTGGACGTAAGACATGACATCAGAGCTAGTAGTGGGTATCAATACGTCATTGAAGCAAAGGTTTTTAGCCTTGTGGATGTGGCGTAGTTGGTATAGCGTTGGCTTTGTTGGCTAGTTGCTAATTATTACAGTTGACCCAGAGGTCCGGGGGTTCGATCCCCATCCAGGCCAAGTCAAAGACTGTATAAGTCTACTTGGTTCTGAATGTACTAAAAGTACCATGCATGTTAAAACTCAACTATAACCCTACTAAATTTCATATCAAAGCATGCGAATCTCCACAACAATACTTCACTAGATCTACTCAGTACTATAAAGGAGATACTTAACCATCATGGACATACGTTGGATGTAAGACATGACATCAGAGCTAGTAGTGGGTATCAATACGTCATTGAAGCAAAGGTTTTTAGCCTTGTGGATGTGGTGTAGTTGGTATAGGGTTGGCTTTGTTGGCTATCATCAAGCGGTATCAGTTGACCCAGAGGTCCGGGGTTCGATCCCCGCCCAGGCCAAGTCAAAGACTGTATAATCTACTTGGTTCTGAATGTACTAAAAATCACCATGCATGTTAAAACTCAACTTTAACCCTACTAAATTTTATAAAATTGTTCTTTACTCGGTAGTGACGGATAATTGAGTTTCTCTAAACTGTCAAAAAATTCGTACGGGAAAAATTGTTTCTTTTCTTCGATTTTATATGTTTGCAGATATTTGCTTAAACTTGTTCCAGGTCCGGTAAAATTGATTATATCTATAAACTGTAATCGTTTATAAGAAATGCTAATAATGGAAGAACCTCTTTTTAAAATATTTTTGATGATTTCGTCTTCTTCACAGTTCTCACAACCTTCATCTATCAAACTATCAATTGTAGCGATGACATTATCAACCACACTATCATCATCATCATCATTAACGCTCGTTGTTATATCGTCATTTACACAACCTTCGTCCATCAAACTATCAATTGTGGCGATGACATTATCAACCACATCATCATCATCATCATCATCATCATTAACGCTCATTGTTATATCGTCATTTACACAACCTTCATCCATCAAACTATCAATTGTGTCAACGTCTTCATTGACCACGCTATCACTGTCATTAATGTTCATTGATATATAACCATCTGCACAACCTTCATCCATCAAACTATCAATGACTTCATTGACACTCATTGTTGTGTCATCATCATCATTATCATTATCGTCAATTTCGTCGTTTATAAAAAGTTCGTCTTCTGTATTCCAATTGTCTTCTTCTGTATCCGAGTCATCGTCGACGTCTGCGCAAGCTTCATCTAATAATAAATCATGTGTGTTAGAATTAATTCTATTTCTTCTTCTTCTTCTTTTCTTCAAATCACCATCTTTTTTTGATCCAGTGTCTTTGAATTTTTGTCGACGACGCGCTAACTCGTGTTTCTGTGAAAGTCGAACTAGATGAACTTTTATGAGCGGGAGGTCGTAGCTATAATACAATAAATAGGAAAGAGTCACATTAAATCGAATTAAATAGGTGTTATAATATTATTTTCGTCATATTGATAAATAACTGTATTTCAACATACTCACTTTGACGAATTAAATCCCAACACGGGCAATTGTCTGATGTAAGATCTGATTTTTGATAAAATCCGATCTAATTCTTTTGTTTGTGATGGATACAGATCAATTCTATCTTGTATTATTTTCACAACATCGCTAAAGTAAGGTTCCATCAACCTGCAATACATATAAACGCGATTTACAAACAATATAAGATACGGTTTACCAATTAATCGAACAGTGATAACACACAATATTAAAATAAAACGTCTTACCTCTCAGCTTCTTTCGCTATTTTGTTTAAATAGCGCAACATTCTGTGAACTACATCTTCCTCACTACCTTCGTTAACAAAACAGACCGGTTCGAGATACCCTGGCACATTGCTTATTATAGCCACACTTAGAATTTTATGTACAGCTGTGTAAATAGTTGACGATTCAATGTCGTCAAAGTTCACATTATGATTTTCAGGATCGGTTCTATTCTCAAAGAATACTTCAAAATCAAAGATCGCTCTATAAGGATAGATCGCTGGAATGTCGGTTGTTGGAAATCCATTTTCTTCCAAAATATCAATTAAACTAGGTTCGGGTCTGAAAGGTTTTTGTTCAAATTTGTATTTGGTTTTTGATGCGCATTTAGTTTCATGCTGACTACATCGTTTAGCGTTTGTAAATATTTTTTGACAATATTTACACCAAAACGCTTTACAATATCATTTCACGTTTTTATGTAACTAAAATG
>JAGTTF010005519.1:39834-58319 GCA_019095985.1 Streblospio benedicti | reverse complement strand
TTGACAACAATACTGAAAGTAGTATTAACCAAAGTGTCGTGACTTCAGTACAATGCTGTGCGGTTGATAAAAAATCTACACACAGTAAAACCAAAGTACTATAACCAACAAAAGTACTAAACTTAAATATGATAAAACAAAATTCAAAAAACCTCTTACTAGTGTTGAAACCTTGCAAAGCCTATATAAGCAGTGTTCCACTGGACTAGGCAGATTGCCAGGGAAGTATCATATTGAGGTCAAGCCAGGTGCACAACCGGTAATAGCCGCACCAAGGCGGTACCCTGTGCATTTGAAACTGATTGTCAACAAGTTAAACTAGATCAAAAGTGTTCAAAAGAACAATGCGTCCCTAGAACGATGTTGATTTATGGGCAATTAAGATATATACTGAAATAATGTATACTTTACAATCAAAAGAAATTTATGAATTTCAGGAGAAAACATCAGAATGAATAACAATCAATATATCCAGCAAAAAATATTTTGTTGCCATACAACATTACTGAATAACAAGAGGATAATCAATATCAGTTTCAAATCAATAATCAATTTTGCTACTTGGTTGGAATATATTGATTTTTTCTTGCTGGCTAAGTGCATTGAACATCATTAAAAATGTCATAAAAGCGCTTCTAGAAAGCAAAATATAATTGGCAGAAGTGCCCAAAATCGATTCACTTGGTATCGCCTCAAACCTCATAGTTGTGTAATGTTTGAGCGAAATCGGTTCATCGATGTACGCCCTCTAGCTTGTCAGAGACATACATACATACAAAAACATACATACAAACATACATACAAACATATTTAATAATAATTAAGATTAGATGCAATAATAAAATTTTAATAATTTTAACAAATTTTCGGCATGTACTGCCTTCATCAAGTTACAAATGAAAACAATATACAAAGCAACGTTCTACGTAGAACGTAACACGTACACACGTAAAAAATACGTAAAAATACGTAAAAATACGTAAAAATATGTACGTGAAACGTCAGACGTATTGTGTATACATTTAATTTAAACCCATAGTTAATAAAATGTCATAAATGGCCTTCTAAAATACACAATTCAATTGGCAGAGTGCCCAAAATCGAATCACTTCGGTGTCGCCTCATACCTCATAGTTGTGTTAAGTTTGAACGAAATCTGTGGAACGGTAAAAGCTCTAACTTGTCCGGAGACATACATACATACATAGATACATAGATACATAGAAACAAAGTGATCACAAGGCTTTTCGCTTCAGCTACTGAAGCTCTCAATGAAAATGGTCGATCTAAGTGTCATAGCGAAGTGTGATGATGATATTCCCTCTGAGTGGGTAAATAGATTAGCCTTTTCGAGAAAGTCAAATGGTGATCTTCGGATCTGCCTTGACCCAAGGCACCTAAACAATGCCATTAAGCGTACTCTCTACAGAGCACCAACTTTGGATGAAATAGTGTAAAAGAAAGTGCTTCAGAGACACAATGCATCCTGCATTGATCACAGCATATCAACAAACGAAGTCGGTAGGGTGCATGTCGATTAAGGCTGGCATGTCTGGAGAAGCTAAATATAGCGACAGGTGTCAGACAGTGTGGTTGCGCAACGCAGCATATAGGCGAGTTGAAGTGTGTGTCCTTCGTCAGGGAAGATTAGCTCAGTCGGTAGAGCAACCGCCCATGACATATGACCGGTCTGAAACATGGACGGGAGTTGTCGCCCTGTGAAATTGTGAAATTGTCCATTAGTCCAAGTGGGCCTCCCAACGTGTGCAAGACACTGGAGGAGGGGCTACCGCCGGGAATTTGAACTCAGATAGTTGGGTATGTGTGATCTGATAACCCTGTGTCCCTGAAGCACTGACGTAGTATAGAAACTCCCTAGCTCACTCTCCAAAGCAGCCAGTAGCACGAGGTGATGGCGACTCTGGGTAGTGCCCGGATCCCTAGTGGGATAGGTTGAATACGGTACCCTATCGGGGCTGTTGTGAAAGTGAGATCGTCACATAAGTGAGCTGGTTGTAGAGGAGAAGGGAGTTGGGGGAGTCTGTAAAGAAAGTGCTTCAGAGACACAATGCATCCTGCATTGATCACAGCATATCAACAAACGAAGTCGGTAGGGTGCATGTCGATTAAGGCTGGCACGTCTGGGGAAGCTAAATATAGCGACAGGTGTCAGACAGTGTGGTTGCGCAACGCAGCATATAGGCGAAGTTGAAGTGTGTGTCCTTCGTCAGGGAAGATTAGCTCAGTCGGTAGAGCAACCGCCCATGACATATGACCGGTCTGAAACATGGACGGGAGACCGTGAGTTCGAATCCACGATCTTCCAAATTGCCTTTACAAGCAACACTGACTTTCGTTTCAATAGCACACAAGATGTGCAATGCAAAACATGGCTATTGGGGGAATTGTTCTGGATCGTGAAAGTCAGGATCAACTCACACGTTTAACATGGATCTGTGTACGTTCCAAACCCCCGTAGTGAAATACAAGTTTCTCCGTTTACCATTCGGTCTGTGTGTTAGCCAAGACATATTCCAAAAGCATGGGACGATTGAAGGACAGATTGAAGCGTGTCCCTTGCGGCACCGTCACAAGTGGTGTGATAGGGATAGCTGACGACTTTGTTGTGTACGGGTCAACAGCGGAGGAGGAGGACGCGTGCATGATACTACTGGCCTACTAAAGACACTAAAGGTCTACAACTCGAACGTCTAAATGCGTCGCCGCCATATGGCATCAGCTTTTGAGCCAGTTGGGCACAAACAATTCTATGAACTGCTCAATAAAGCAGAACTAAAATGTCCCTATGTTATTGAAATATAAATAATGGTGCCACCTGCAGAAGACTAAAATAGCCGCCATTTCAAAGAATTCTGTCTGTATAAAACAATATCACAACATATGACATGCCATTTTCCCAGACAAGACACATGTTATACTGGGGGGGACATGTTATGCATATCGAAAACCTTGTCTGAAAAAGGTCATGTCCCATGCTGATGTGATGAAAAAAAACTGATGTCCCATGACCTCCATTCATAAAAAAGTCAGTGTCCCCTCCCATGAATATAAACTTCTTTTTGACCTGCGAGATAAAATTGAATTAATGCGAGAATCTGCAAAATTAATTTAAATGGAGGCGGAATAAAAGCAATAGTAATCTAGAGGTGGTAGATAATTTAGGCCATTACAACATATTTTCATTTACATGTGGGATATATTTACGGATTTCTGTTCAGTAGTTTAACCATGTTCATTGTCAACATAATTGATATGCAAAATGTACATATACTGGTTATTGACTTTTGCTGTTTTCGTCAATGTATTATTTTGACTTTAATTTGCGGTTTTGGTCAATCCTGGAGCTACTCATCATAGGCTATTAATGTTTGCTGACTATTGAAGTGCGCAAACAAATCTAGTTTTACAGTAATACTGACCCTAGTTTCATGTTTTTAACATGTTTTGTCATCCATACTTTTTGTGATTTCTATCTTTATTGCCATTTTTTGTTTGTTGACTGACATCAAAGTAATCATCAAATGTTCAAGGTTAAAATTGCTGAAAATACACATTTTTTTTGCCAATGGATTGCTTGCTCAGTATTATCATTTTTTATTAAAAAGATCGAGTCATGCCATATTTTGTAATTTCTGTTTTGTTTACACATTTTATGCTACCATATGTTTCCCATACAAGTATAAGAAGGGATTTGAAAGGTATTGATGTGTATATGGATATGTTTTTACTACATCTCCAAATTATTTTCTTATATTTTGTTAATTAAAATTCACATTGGTTATCATGTGTTTGTGGTTTGTGACATTCTGGTAGTGAACAGAACCTCTTGTAAAATTGTGCTAAGATAGTTATGAGGGTGCCGCTACCCTTTAAGAGGTTAGTGGGAAATGGCCTTAAAATTAAGTGGAATGTGGGAAATTGGCAAAAATTAAGTTGTCAGTGGGAATTTGGGCAATTAAGTGGGAAGTGGGAAAATTACCAAAATTAAGTGGGAACAAATTCTACTTTTAATTGGAAACTATGAAAAAATGCCTGAGTGGGGGTCAAGCACTTAAATTTATAACAATTTAAAATTGATTGTTATGATATCATGTCATTTTTGTAAAAGTAAACAAAATGTTCATTAAAATTACGCATTTTAGTGGGAAATGAAAATATTAAGTGGGAAGTGGGAAATGAGCTAAAATTTAAATGGGAAGTGGGAAATGAGCTAAATTTCAAGTGGTAAGTGGGATTAGGACCCCCATCTATACCCTCAATTATATTGGGTTCAAGATATGCTACTTGGATAAAAATAGTTGTTGTCGCAAATAAGAAATCGTATATTCACATAATAGTTCATTTAGCTTTACACATTGCGGCAACACTGATTTTTTCTACGTTCAATGTCATCTATAGAGATTTAAAGGCCGCGTCCCACTAGATTCTGCATATGATTGACATATAAGTTCTAGGGATTTCCGGGCAAAAAGTTTATCCGTCGGACATCTGCTGATAGGTAACCCCTTTTGGCATTAAATTATTTTTTTCCGCCAGTGCATAGTCAACTCATGGCCAGTGCAAGACTGGCGCAACACCCGGCGTAAGAAAAAGCAGACACTGAAAGCAAGGTCAGCGTAACCCCGATGCACAACCGACGCACCAAAAAAAGTCTCAGCCAGACTTTTTTTGTGCGGCGATTGTGCATCAGGGTTAGGCTAAACTAAACTAAATGTACCTGGTTCTTTTATTGAGAACCTGCTGAAGCCTGAAATATTTGCCATTTCTCAGAATGCTATCTGTAAACAATATCACAACATATGGCATACCATTTTCCAATACAAGGCTTATATAATCACCATATTTTTGCAATTCCCTCTACCAATTTTGCTAGAAGAGAATTATAGATTTACACAGGTATAGCAGTGTCAGTCTGACCGACAAGCGTCTAGCTGTTATATTTTTGTAGCATATGTCACGTTATTGTTGTATACAACTGGAATTCACTGGAATCAATGCTATTTCAGGTAGACAACAACAAAAAAGTATTCTGCCCAGTGCGCCGCCGCTGCTCTACTTTATGGAATAGACGACTCTCCGCAAACTGGTTCTACTAGACTGTTGAGCATTGTCATTGAGCACGTCGCCGCAGGATTATTTGGGGTGTGCACGGAGGGTGCTTCTTGCCCAGGTGGGGTGAGTACGAGATGACTGGCTTCATTGCATGGGGCGGCAGTCACTGGGGGGATCAGTGGACGGCGGCGGGGGATCATGTGACGTGTGGGGCTGCAGTTTGAATGGGAAAATGAGAGCTTGGGTGATGGTGATTTGACCATACCTATTGAGAAATACATGTATACCTTCCAGTATGACATTTTTTGTTCAATTCTTAACAGTTTCCGTAACATTATAATGCTTCTTGCAACGTGACTCTAAAACTTTAAAGCTGCATAAAAAACGTGCAAAAATGACCCGTATATCCATTTTTCGTGCATTGATTCATTTTTCCGAGAATGGCCAGAAACCATATGGTCGCAAATTCCCCCCGAAATAAATGAATGAGCATTTTTTCTTTTTTGTGCATGAATGAACCTTTGAAAGGAGGTCCATGGGTTCGGGGACAGGATAAGTTCGGATGCACTTACAAAACACAGACAGGCAGACAGACAGGATTAAAAGGCTCCACATGTTCAACAGTTTAAAGAGTGCTTCGTTTGGCCAATAGTGAATGCAATAAAAGGATTCACACATACAATTTACTATCCACATGCTTGATACAACACACAATGTTAACACACAATTATAAGGTACGTTTATAGAATTACAAATATATTAAAATCAATAAAAAAATTATACAGTAAATGTCCTCAACGACGGAAGAATTTACAAAGGAAAAACAAAATAAAGGAAACGTCTACAAAGGAAGGATTTGTGACTGCAAATTGGGTTCTGTTGTCGAGGACATTCACTGTAGTATATCTTGTTCAAGGTAATGTTATATTTATCTTATAACTGACTATAAATGATATATTTATCATTGTTTATACAAGTCAGATCGGGCATACACATAATAGTTGTTAGGCATTTGTCTGTCAATAACACCATCATGACAGCGTATCATGACAGCGTATGGGAAACATAACACTTTATTTGATACCAGTTTTCAATGGTGACATGTATCAAAGACATGTCGATTATTTAAAGTCACTGTCACATAGAAAAAACGGATGAAACACGTATGTACCAGGGATAGATTTTTGTCGTACGTGGTTCATCCGTGGTTCATCCGTGGAGATACTCCGATCACCAGTGCCTCGTCCGTTTTTATACGGCGAACTGAAGAGATTTTACGGGTCGAGATGTCCGCGCTAATCATTTTTGAAATGTTCAAATATATTTGCGCGGATAGATTTTCATATCGTACGTGGACTGTACGTGGTATTACCGTGATACAAGCGTACATTGTCCGTAAAACGTCCGCGCAGTACGCCATTTATCCGGTGTTCATCTGTGCTGGGTTTTTTTCAGTACTTTGCAGCCAAAATATGATGTTTTGCGTGAGTGTATGTGGGAGTGTACGTGGATAATCCGTGTATCATCTGTGTTTTGTAAGTGTATTGTCCGTGTATCATTCGTGTTAAATCTGCTCAAGGTTTTTGCTATTCTTTTCACGGAGCACCGCATATCGAAACATTTGTACGTCCTACATACTGTTTCATCCGTTTTTCTATGTGACAGTGACTTGACGCAGCGTGAATGATTAGTTGCCACTTCATAAGTTAAACTACGTCATAGATTCCACACATTAATAATAATAACGCAGCCAAGGTGAGCTCATAAATGGATAATAATTTACGAACATTGACTTAGCTAGTCCGCCAGAAGACCGAGATAATTAACGTGCAACAAACTGAGTGCCAAATGGATTTTTAAACCCATAGACATGATAATTTACAGCATTTACGCTGATCCGGGCAGAAGACTGATAAATAACGGAGCAGCAGACTGAGTGCCGTTGTATTATTTAACATGGAATTTAAACTAATATGTAACTTCAGAGCATTTCTGATAAGTGTTGTAAATATCAAAACAGTACATCAACTCTCTTTTGAAGATGTCTGTCGCCCACTTACTGTAACACCGGAAGCCTTTCTACGGCTGGCATTGTCTACAATGGCAGCTACCCTACAGCTGGCATTAATGTCTAAATGCAACCCTATCTCTATCTTGTCGCCATGTATATATTTATATAGTATAAGGTATATATATATATACCTATATATATATATATTTATATATAGGATATATTTGATACAAAACATCTTAAGATCATAATATGCCTTCTATAGCATTATATATATATATATATATATATATATATATATATATATATATATATATATATATATATATATATATATATATATATATATATATACTGTATATATATATATATATATATATATATATATATATAGAATATATATTTATTGCATCTCTTACGACTCATCCTTCAGGCAATGATTGTATATCTATAGAATGGAGAGCAACTATAGTGTCCAAACATCTTGCTCCGAGAGGAAAAGAAGGGGCAAAAATAAAGTGGTAAATCACCCAGGACTGGGAAATGTCCATTCATGGATCACCGACTTCCTCTCAGGCAGAACTCAGAGGGTGATTGTCGACGGTGCACACTCTGAATGGGAGGACGTAGTCCCCCAAGGCACAGTATTGGGGCCGTTGCTCTTTCTTCATCACATAAACGATCTCCGTCCATAGTCTCTTCTGAGGTGAGATTATTTGCAGATGACTGTCTTGTTTATAGACGTATCAGATCACAGGAAGACCAGCATGAACTCCAAAAATATCTTGATAATATCTACAGATGGGCAGAGACATGGGATATGGAATACAACCCAACTAAGTGCAACACCATGACTATAAAGAGAGGGAGGACAAAATTGAACCACATCTATAGTTTAAATGGTCACCCTCTGTTAGAAGTTCAGGAGGCCAAATATCTTGGCATAACGATTAGTAATAACCTCAAATGGACCTCACACATACAAAACACTGTTACCAAGGCAAACCGAACCCTAGGATTCTTACATAGAAACCTAAGATCATGCCCAAAGAAACTTAAAGCCACAGCCTACATAGCTCTGATACGACCACTGCTTGAGTATTCATGTGCAGCATGGGACCCATATCTGAAAGGGGACATCCAAGCCCTAGAGAAGATACAACGAAGAGGAGCGTGTTTTGTCTTGAACCAAAACAAACGCGACTACACGAGTATCTCTACTGCGATAAAGGATCTCAACTGGCCAGAACTCGGTGAGAGACGGAGGTAGCAGAGACTGACAATGATGTTTAAAGTCATGAATGGTCTGGTGGCCATTCCAGCAAATGTGTATGTGAACAGGTCTACATCCAGGACTAGGTCAACAAATTCAGTGAGACTTGACCAACTCAGAGTTCACACTGACATTTACAAATATTCATATTTCCCCAGGACCATAGTTGATTGGAATTCACTTACTGATAACATAGTCACCAGCCCAACACTTGACACTTTTAAACATAGACTAAAATCCCATCAATAACTGTACCTTGCACTCGCCGTGCAACACAACCTCATCCTAATCATACTCATTATTGAGTGCTAGGATTACTTAAAAGAAGAAGAAGCTCCGTACTAGTACCTTAAGGCTTAGGGAGGCTACTGGCCTTGCCAACCGTTCCGGAAAAACATCCAAGTCCTTCTTCAAAACGTGTACAACAGGGTTTGGAAGTCTTCTGTCAATATGATTCAATAAATTCAAGGCGTGTTCCGGCACAAAACGCATTTTTTTTTCATTTCTACTTCCACGGTTCTGCCCAGCAAAAGCTCCTACCACTGCATCTGGATCTGGATATGTAATTCACCGTAAGTCCAGTCTCAGATGAGAGACTCGCCTCCTCTTAGGCAACGCGCGTGAATGGGAGGCCCCGTCGTGTTTGTACATGTACCTCTCCAGAGGCAGGCTAGGTAGCCAACTGAGCCTGGGCCTCAGGGGGTGGGTGGATCACACTACCTATAGTTTTTCAAACTAGGTGAGTTCTTTTACGTGCAGAGGTGTGGCTCTCCTCTACATGGGACACGGCTTTTAATGAGGCTTCCGAACCTTCGCTTGGCGTCGCCACCGTCTAGTAGTAACACTGTACGGTGGCGACATGCTGTGTGGAAATCAGCAACACAGTGGAAGACGACGGTTTTTGGCGACACTGTGTCTGCCATGACCGGGCCACGAACTTACGACGCATGCAAATCCTGTTTTTCAAGTCGCGGGCGCTAACAACTGAGCTACTGATGACCACATTTCCTTCAATGTCCTCCGCTATTTCCATGCCCCAATGCATGATTTTATGATGGAGGACAAATGCGTGGGGGGTGGCGTTGGATTGGGTTACCCTCTAAATTATGCTAGTTTTTTATGGCGCTGCTGCTCCACTACCATAACTACTCTCAAGAAAACGCCGTATTGAACATAAATAAGAAAACAGACGTGTTCCTAGTCTATTGACGTAAACAAGATAACATCTGGAACATGTACGTATTTCGGAAAAAAACAGCGTTTGGCTAACAGTGATTCATGTGATTTATTGGCAAGGTACAACTAGTATTTGCCATTATTAACGCTGGCTATTTCAATGCCCGGGGAGACTTTCATTAGCAGACTCTGCTCTAAAACCTGTCCATTGGATTATACAATGATACACGCCTGTATAAATGACATGATACACGCCTGTATAAATTAATAACTAATGTTTTAGCTTTACATTTTCAAAAATGCTCCATATTCATATCTAGACTAGTTACGTTGTGCATCTGCCACTGTACAGCCGATTTCCACACACAGCGTGTGTGTGCTGTCGAGTATATCATACAATATGGTGGCGACGGCATCGGAGGTTCAGGAAGCCTTGTTAAAAGGCGTGACCCGTGTAGAGGACAATCATCCATCTGCATGTAAAAGAACTCACCTAGTTTGAAAACTATAGCTAGTTTGACCCCCACCCACCCCTGAGGCTCAGTTGGCTACCTAGAATGTCTCTCGAGGTCCATGTACCAACACCACATGGCCTCCCACTGCCATCGCGCCTGTTCAGGACCTCAAACCGTGTAATATATACTGATACAGATACAGATACTGTCAAATTTCAGTACCCATGGCCCGGTAGTTCGCGCGACCGCCGAAACCAAGCGAAAACCACGGTCGTTTTAGCGGGAAACCTAGTGTCGTTTTACCGAATCCTTTTTAAACCACGTGTCGTTTTACTGATACCAATGCCGTAATAGAGGGATGTCGTATCAGCGATACACTGTTAACCATCATGATAATGATTAAAATATAGTTTGGTGGATTGGTTGATTAATGGATTGCTTTTATTTATTTTAGTCACAAGTGTTTTACATTTACACACATATACATTTTTATATACATCTTTCCCTCTCAAAAAGTCACCCCAGGTCAAGCTCTTCCTGGCGACGGCTTGCTTCACCTCGGCCCCCACCCACGGGTCACATGCGGCGCCCTGATCCTCCCAAAGGTCGTCTGGGCCCTCTGCCGGCCGCCCCCGCCCGCGAAAAAATCCAGGCCCACATCACAACACCACGTAGTTGCACTCCAGAAATAATGACTTGCTTTTTCTTGGAAAGGTGTTTTAAAAAACTCATGAATTGCAACATCTAGAACTAGGTAACGTCATGACATCATAATCCATATTTGGAAAAAAAGTACAAATATATGTATAGTATATGAGCCAGATATGGTCACCGGTACCACTTGGGGGGGGGGGGGGCAAATGCTCATATGGTTTTTTATTAATATAGGCCAGCCATGTGCAGAAAATGAAGTAACTAGGTCACGCATGCACAGTTTGCCTAGCAACCAAACCGAGAACCCTAGCCATCCCATGATCTACTAGCGTGTTACATAAACAATGTTCAGCGTGCTATTGTTATTTTTTCTCATTTGACTGGTGGTTTATTTGTATCCATTATAGGGTTACTCGTTTTTGTTTATTGCTTGCTTTATGTCACTGTAAAGGTAATTTTATTAGCTTTCCAATGGTGTGCATTATGCATGCATTGGAAATAAGTGATAAATACAAAATAAGGAGAAACAGGTACACCCCCTTAAAATATAAAAGTACAAGTATCAACATTTTTGTGGGGGGTACATCTAAAACATGAGAAATCACAAAAAGCTACTCGATATGTGTTGCTATCATGAAATTTTGTAATCTATAGATATTCAGCTAAACAAAAAAAAACAATCATAGCATTTGCCCCCAAGTGGTACCGGTGACTCCATTTTTTCAGGATCTGGCTCATGCACTAGTACCTTCACTTAAGTATGCGCTATTTCAGTGATGTTGGTGTGAGTAGTTTTAGAGGGTAATGTTTTGCGATGGGCAGTTTCGCTATAATGGTGAGGGTTTCGCTGCTTGGTATTGCTAAAAAGTTGGTTGGCTTCGCCAAAACGTCAGTAGGGTTTCGATAAAACGACCTACAGTTTCTCCAAAACGACAGTGGGTTTCTCCAAAACGACAGTGGGTTTCGCTAAAACGTTAAGAGGGTTTCACCGTTGCTAAAACGATACGGAAACGCAGGGTTTTCACCAAGGCCAAAGTGAGGTTTCGCTAAAACGATACGCATGCTAAGCAGTTGCGACGTAAAACAAGAAACTAGTAGGCTTAAAATTGTAGTAGATTAATGGTGCAACATTGTATCAACAATATGTTACAAATCAATAAAACAACGGCATAGATTTTCTGGTGTTGACTTCGTCGGCGGCGAAGTAGTCTAGATCTACTATCGAATTTCAGTATCCATGGCCCATGCTACTAGTATTTACATTAGCAGTAGTAGCAGTACTATAGTTGAGTTAATTAAAGTTTGATAAATGAAAATTCAAATATAATGGTGCAATGGTTTAGAACTTTGTCGATCTAGATGCATAATTCTTTCATGGCTCATAATTAAGGATAGTTGTGAACTGTGCATCTGAACTGTGCATAGATCTAATCACTGGTGATGGATGAATGGTAAAAGACATTTTCATTGATGGGTTTATGTTGGCCGTTTGTGTCAATATAATGATAAGACAATATTGTGAACAGCCAAGTGTCATTAATGACAGTATCTAGGCTAAAGTAGTACAAGATGCCATATTTTGTGATTTGTGTGTACACGCTTAAGTATAAACTTATCATAGTCTATAGACTATAGTATAGTCGGCAGTTGTCATATCAGTTGATAATATTACTGCAAGAGACGGCTTATATATAGTATACCAAGGACATATATGTGTGCAATACAAATCGATATAAATGGATTATTCACGTTGTTCAAAATGTGCTTATGACAGAGGAGGCCAGTCCCCAAAACTGGAGCTGTCTCATTTGTGGATTAATGAACCAGAACGTGACTGCGACAGTGCATTACTTGATCCAGCTTCCCACGGATACCAAATCTCCACCTCACATGCAGCAGGCGTGTCGCAGACAATCGTTTACATCAGCTATTGTACACACTTAAGTTAAGATGCTTGATGTGGAACATTAGCAGTAGTTCAAATGCCCATTGAGGGTGGCCATTCTAACATTAGACTTGGAAATCTGACATGATCAGAGATATGGAGGTATATCGGATCCTGCCCACAACTTCGCAAAATCTGAGCGGAATCTCTATCAAAATCAGCCAACTGTACCCGACACTGATTCTGTTCCACTGATTTTTTGCCAGATTCAGAAGACACTTATTCTAAAAATTATTAGACATGTGTCACAAGATCCCCTGGGGAGCGGGTCAGGTGAAGTATATTTGGGCCTGATGATCCCCAACCAGACAGTAACTAAACTATTGCTTAAATAATCAAGTTTATTTTACAGAATAATTTTACAATACAGTGGTTATATGTAATAAAAGAATATTGTAGTAGGAGGGTTATTATAATACTTAATTACACACTAAATCAGAACACAAACAAATGGAATTTCCAATGATGTCCTTCAAAAGTCTTTCACATGCCCTTCACATCTGCCACGCCCAACTGGTCCACAAGTTCAGTCAAAATATAGCCATGCACGTGCCAAATTTACCAATAGCTCTTGAGCGCTCCACTTTCTTTGCAGACACCGGCAGAATGTAGGCCCAAAATGATTGGGTGTCCCTACAATCATCAACAATCATATACCACTGTGCTAAGTTACAATGTCCATTTATATACCACACCTATTTAGCCTCAAATGCATTATTCACAATTACTCGAATACACTTACTGTGTAAATAGTTATCACACGCCATATAAAGGAAATTACATTTTTAACAATAAACTTCATGCAATAATGCTACATTTTCACTAATACACCGCATACAGTACTTCAGGCCCTAACAAAATAAAGTTAACTTACAGTTGCTTGCAAATCCCGAAATTATATCTTTATCACAATCCTACAACACTTCCAAATCATTTTCCAATTATTGAAATGCTTCCTTTAAAACCACTTTTCCTGCACCTTTCAAAATTACTTGTTTCTCATATAACAGCTGAACACCCAATGACTTCAACCACATACTCGATCTCAAGACCGAATACTTTATACTACTGCAGCCTTGCTGTCATGCTTCACAAGACTGTGAGGCTACCCACAATATTGCTTGCTACAATACTACCTGAGGCTACCCACAATTTTGTGACAACATGATTTAAACTAAAATACTGCACCAACGCAATTTCTGCTTCTAAGTAACCTAGTTATGCACGCTTACAGAAATCTCATCAATCCATCATTTTCAAACGGAAAATTTGCAAATTTACACATTTTGAGAGGTAAAGCCCACTTAAAATGTAAGAGCAATTTTTCATAATTGGGACTTTCACTGACTTAAACCAGTGAAGGATAGCATAACTTCTATTGATCAATAGGTATCCAAATGCACAGGAGATTATACAACATCATTAAGGATTAAGCAAACATTAGATGTGAAATCTTGACCTAATACAGGGATTATTTATATGTTTCTAAAATCATATAAACACAGCTGTTCAGTCATTTAACAATATGACCATTTTGCATGGATAAAAGCCTGAAATGTTCAAATTTTCTGGAAGTGCGTACATCCTTTCAAGTTGTGAAGAAGCACAAGGTGTGAAGCAGTTCCAATAATTTACAGAATAAGTGTCAAAGGGAAAAATATTGTAAAGCCCCAATTTGTGAATAAAAGTTGGTGTCCAAAAAATTATAACATCACACATGCTTTTAAGTTTTAAAACAATTAATAATATGTTATCTTATGTATAACTATCCAGTGTGTCATACATGCAAAGGATTTTCATTAGAGAACAGTAACTTGAAAGATTAGGTCATAAAGTGGCAAAATCGATACACTGTAAAACTAGAAATGTTTGTGCATGTTGTAATTTTGGGATTTTGTGGGTAGGTGCAAAAACGCAAACGTCAATAGCCTGTGTAAAGTATGTCTAGGTTGGAAAAATCACAAAATTAAATGGTCACAAAATAATTTAATAGCCACAAAATATTTTAATTTTACGGTAAGCGTTCACTGATTTGCCAATGTGCTGTAATACTGTAAAACTAGAAATGTTTGTGCACGATTTAATTCCGCAGTACGCGGGTGGTGTAAAAAACCGCAAAAATTAAATAGTTAGCAAACATTAATAGCCAATGATTAGTGGGCTCAGAAGGCCCCCAAAACTGCAAAATTAAATAGTCACAAAATAATTGATAGACAAAAATCACAAAATTTAATAGCCGTGAAATATTCTAGTTTTACAGTACTTAAAATTTTGTTTCACACTTAGAATGAACTAGTCCATCAAATACGTTACAATCATGTTTTATCTAAATGTACACAGCAGCAATGTAAGTTGATGTTGAATATTTCGTATAATATGATTTTTATTTACTTATCATATTTTACCAACAAGTAAAAGAAATCATACATTTTGTAATAAATATACCCCAAATATTTTTATTAGTTAATTTGTTTTACCATGTCATTGTCACATGTATACAAATTTAGTTTATTTTTCCTAATCTCTAGAGTATAAACATGCTGCGCCTGTCTTAGGCATTGCCTATTCATATTAGTTGGTGTTTAACGGTCTGTTTGGCAGCCAGTTCTGTAGATATCTAATATCTTTTTCTTTTCCTGGAATTAAGAGTAAGGATGCCACATTTTTATCTGTTGACATTTGGCATTGTCGGTTTTCACAGCTTGATCACTCAAACTTGATTGGTTGTTGCAATAACTATTTTTGTTCACGAGAAAGTTTGGGAACATCTTAAAATACCAACAAAACACAATGTCTCTAATACTCAACATAATTCTGGATATTTTCTTTTATGACATAAATTGTATTGATGATTGCATTATGAATGTCCATGCAAATCACCAGATGTTGCTGCTGCTGTGGACAGTGATGGCATTGTTGGTGATGTCATGGTCTGGTCAGACCTGCCTGCCACGTGATCACTCGTCATGGACGCCGAACACGCTATATAATGCCTGTGTGGTGAGTGGTAACAAGGATAGTATATTGATAGGATAGATACTGCAGCTAACTTATAGTATTCTTGGTGGTTATGTAAGATGCCAGACACGGAAATTACTGTGAACAAACAGGAATTTTCAAGTTGAATTACTTCCGGATGCAGACTGTCAGACTGAAGCTTTTTTAAATTTCTTATAGCACCTTGAATTTGCCAGTCATGTATTACAGCATTCTTCTGTAAACATCAATTAAATTAAAATAAAACACCTGCATGTTATTTTCCCTCATTAGAATATTTGTCGGTCATGTTACATTTAGGCTTTGCTTCATATGTATTTTGTAGTTGCCATCTGACATTTACAAGAATGCCAGCTGATAAAAAAGTTGGCTTTATGTCAAGTGACAATCTTTATCTATTGTGTTTTAGTAAATATATATTCTTTGTTTTAGAACAAGCTGATTTCCTTTACGCGACCAAAGTGCATTGATTCAATGAACAATTCTACTAAACGAATACAGGCTGAGTATTCTTATGCAGTTCTTATCTTGTTTTCGTAGTATATAATTATTATAACCATAGTCTAATGATGTTGTGGATGTTAGATGGGGGTGGGACTGAAAAAGAGCAAACACCCAGTGTTTGGGTATCTGGAATGTGTAGGGACCGTTTGGACTTGGGATCAAACTCCTCGGGTTAAGTGGAATATGTACATATTCACTGTTGGCTATTGATTCGAAATTGCTCCAACAAAAATGGAGGCTTAATGGTTCAATTCAAATGTTCTTTCTAATGTTCAATACAATGTATGGTGACAAAAGGTAGCTTTTAATAGGTTTGTATTGATACCCAACCACTAGAATTAGACACATTAAGAACAAGTTGAACAAGTCTACTCATTCTGGTTTATAAATTGCTTCATATTGCCGGTACTCTTTTTTACAGTTAATACTCAAAGTGAGGAATTACACGATCCATTCCAATATTTGTTTTTAGTATAATTATATAACATTTACTGGTATTGACGGAGTTGAAGAAGTAAGAATCATGAACGATTAATTGCTATAGTAAAATACGTTTTTAAAAGCTTAGAATACGAGCAAAGGCACTGAAATCGAAAGACTCAGACATTGACGTGAGTAGCTAGGAGTAAAACGCTTCTCCCAAGCAAGCCACACTTTGCCAATATTAGGCTTGATTAAATAGATATCTATGAGTGGAGGGTGATGCTACGGAACATTCTGCATTAATGCTTATTAGCTTATACCGGTGGATATGAAAAGTCAATAACGGGCAATCAAATCTCATCAAATCTCAATGTTTAATATCTGAAGAATATATACCTCATACTGACAACATCGACCCCTGCACTAGCAATATCCACTCCCACTCTGACAGCACCAAGCCCTGTTATGTTATGTGCTCAGTCGTAGAATTTGGTAAAGAATAACACAGGCATAGATGCATCGATTTAATACCAATGTGGACAATGCAGCACGCATCAGTGGTCTTTCCATCATAACATCAGATGCATGATGTTTCTTGTGAGCTCCTGCTTCAAGCTGCATGTATAATATCATTTATTGATTCGTAGGTGTGCGATGTTCTGGACAAGGCAGACCTTGTGGCGTTCTTTTGCAAGCTAAAGGGCCTTTGCAAGGAGATGGTAAGGACCAAAATATACAATAATTTCCATATTGATTCTATCAATAAATCTATGAGTAGATCTACTCAATGTTATAAATATTTACAACCTAATGTGCACAAACGTACAATATGCATTATTATACGTGACAGTGACAGATGTGTGGTATGTGTTTGTAGCCTCGACCAAACGTGGACACACCGTGCCTCTACAACCGACGCTGCTTTGTGACCGTGACTGGAGACCCTGCCTGCATTTGCCACGGACCAGGTTTCAAGAGACACTGCATCATCGAAGGTAGATTCCTTTATATGAAAGGTCACTGCTTAATTTGCTGTTACTTCCGCTTAACAAGACTTCAGACAGGCAATACAGACTACAATTCAGATAGGTATGAGCAACCTCCACAGCCCCACACCTGAACATATTGCTTATTACATACCAACTGTTAGTTCACCACACAATCTGCTTGAGCGACCTGGCAAGAACTTGTGTGTACAAACAGGGCAATGTGTTAGAATGATGAATTGCAAAAGTTAATGGGACTCAAGCGCAAATGATTCTACAGATTGGATTTTTTTAAATAGTATAAATGAGCATCAACCCTTTTAATTCAAAAAGTATTCAATAAAATGTTAATATGTTAGGGTCATGGACCTTATTATTGAAATAATCAAAATTACGAAACATCCCTTTTCTGTAATTCAAGTGAAGCTCGTAAATCCTTCAAACTGATTGTTTTCTTAACAAAAACTTATTGAATAGAATAATTTAGTCTGCAAAGTGTGTCACTTTACTCACCAAATAACTTCACAATAGATTTACTCTCGCCCCCCTCCCACAGATCAAAGGATAATTTTCTTTGTAAAAAATGCATGCATAATAATAGTATCATCTGTGAAAAAATGCAAGATGTTTCTATATATATTTCTTTCATTAACTTCTTATAATTGGATTTTGTCAAAATTTTTATAAGAAGCATTGTATCATTAAGTATAAAACAATTGGGGCCGGTGGGGGGGGTCCCCGATCATATAAGAGATTTATATCACATTTTAGTGTACTTCCATGGCCGAGTGGCTAGGGAGTTGGATTTGTGACCAGAAGGCCGTGGGTCCGATTCCAGGTCGGGTCTGGTGAGTGTTGAGCAAACCTACCTCCTAACAGGCTCCACACTGCCCCGTGGTACCTACACGTTGAATAGGTACAGGTGAGGCGAGTGTACACTAATGTGAGTGATTAACACATCTGTGCTACGATAGCAGCAATGTGCTGT
>JAGTTF010005519.1:7449-39734 GCA_019095985.1 Streblospio benedicti | reverse complement strand
CCCCCGGGAAACAATACAGTTGAATTTAAATGCAGAAGATGACGAACAATGGTCCGATGGTCTGATGAAGACAATTAGTATGTACCCCAACTGAATAGTTACCATTGATGATAAAAGGAAAACATCATAGACACTGTCAAGTCAGTACACTCATCATCGCCGGCCATTAGGTAGACTACTACCGCATTAACACATAAGAACCATGGTTAAATAATCTTGGTGGTTCTACATATAGTCAAAATCAATGCTTATTCATCGCGAAATGAAGTGGGCGAGATTAGAATTTTAGCACATGTGCGTTTAAAAGAGAACTTTTTACCTTGTCCAAAAGGCCCGGCACGTTTTTTGGCTATAACATGTGCTTTAATGCACGGGGATAATTATGCAATCTGTGTGGAGACAAAACTCTGGAAACTTGTACATATATGCCATATTTTGTTTGTTATAACATATATGATTTAAATGTATTTTAGATATTTTGTAACAATTAATAACAAAGCAGTTAAGAAAGTACTTCATTTTTTATAATAAGTGTATATCATCTTTTTATATCAAGTGGTAATGACTAAATCTACCTAATCCATGCTGACCACTAACCCAAGAGACATTTAACCTCGTCTGTCGGTCACTTTTCCGTCATTTTATTTGTCTGTCCATGATATTTCTGAAGAGTACAAACCCCAAGGATCATTTTGAAATTGATTTGAAGTGGTACCTATCATAGCTAAGCTACCCAACCCATACTTGACCGCTGACCCCAGAGACCTTTGACCTCGTCTGTCGGTCACTTTCCGTCATTTCATTTGTCTGTCCATGTTATTTCTGAAGAGTACAAACCCCAAGGATCATTTTAAAATTGATTTGAAGTGGTACCTAGTTCGGCTACCCAAACCCGTTTTTAGCGGTCAGTCTTAGCCGCCTGTCGGTCACTTTCCGTCCGTCAAAAAAATGTCTGTCACATATCGACTCAATGTTGGTGCACTGTGCCAAGTACTTTGACAGTATTTTCAAGTGGGACCTCCTTCGGCTACCCATACCCGTTTTTGACCGCTTGACCCGCCCCTGGGGGGGTCCCCCGCCTCTGATTCCCGGCAGACGCATGAACCCATGGTCAAGATGGAGAGTCTGGACATGATTATATGGTCAGATATTGGTACCTAGTTTAGCTACCCAAAGTGGTCTGGGCTGCCAGTCTATTTGTTCATCTGATCGTAAGAACGACCTGATTTTGGCTTGTGTTGTAGCATGTCAGTAATATAGCTGGGAGCAAAACCATGTAAGGACTTGAAAACCATCAACAATATTTTGTAACAAATACGTTGTCGTGATAGGTAGCCAATGTAGAGTAATGAGGTATGGAGTTATATGAGAGGCTTTAGGTACTCGCATAATAAGCCTGGCAGCTGTATTTTGATGATTTGTAGTCTCTGAATCAGAGAATCTGAAGTCCATAGAGCAGACTATTGTTTATGTCGAGTTTTGAAGTAATGAAAGCATGTACTAGTAGTTCAGCAGCATGTTGGTTAAGATAACGGCAAGTATTTTTCCAATTGACCTTAACTGAAGCCAGGCGACTTGGTCATTGCTCTAATTTGGGAATGACAGTTCATTATGTTATCAAATATGAAACCAATATTTTTTGCCTCTTTTCGATGGTGTAATTTTTCATTGCCAATTAATATATGAGGGATGTTAAGCTTTTCTTGAACTGCCTTCGAACCTATAAGAAGAACTTCAGTTTTATCATCATTTAAACAAAAGAAAGTTGTTAGCCATCCAAGTCCTAATTGAGTTAATTGCACTTTCCATTTTGTAACAGCTTCTGTAGCATCATCGATGTCAAATGAAATGTATAGCTGTGTGTCGTCTGCATAAAAAATGATATTGAATGCCAAGAGAACGTACAATCTGTCCTAAGGGGCTGGTGTAGATTATAAACAGAATCGGACCTAATACAAAGCCTTGTGGCACACCAAATAGTAAGTTACACAGGTCTGATTCTACCCCTTGAATTACAATTGATTGAGTCCTATCACTCATGTAGCTAATGAACCACTGCAGGGCTTTCTCAGATACTCCTATGGTATTTTGTAGACGTGAGATGAGTGTTGCATGGTCGATAGTGTTAAATGCCGCTGACAAGTCAAGAATGACTAACAGAACACACTTTTTGTTATCTAAAAAGCAGAGAATATCACTTTGAATACGTAATAAAGCAGTCTCAGTAGAATGAAATTGTTTGTATGACGATTGATATAATTGTGTAGATCATTTAGCAACATATGATTTAAGAGGCGGTGAGCAAGCAACTCTTTCTATTAGTTTTGACAAGTAAGCTAGGTTTGACACGGTTTTTAAATTCTTCAATATTTCTGGATTTAAAAAGAGTCTTCTTCAACAGTGGGATGATGAGCGCTCTTTTTCAACTCAGTTGGAAACTATCCCATGCTCAAAAGACAGATTAATAATTCTAGTCAGAATTGGTAAAAGCACATTCATGATTACTTTGAGGAACCATGTAGGAATAGGGTCGAAAGTGCACAAGTCATGGCTTTAGCGTCCATTATGATCTTACGAACTTCTTCTGGTGTTGTTGGTCTAAGAGAGTCGAGAGGAGGAGGAGGAGAAGTAGGAGGAGCCGTAGACGAATTGTTAATATCACACTCAGCTTGAACTGTAGATGCCTTGGATTTTTGTGTAGTTTCTAGACGATTAGGTAGTTTTACAATTTTGTCATTAAAGAAATTTCCAAATCTATCAGCCATTTCCTTGGCAGTTAAAAATTCTGGTAGTATTGTATCCTTTTTTTTTTGAAATCGTTTCCACGATACAAACAGGGATTTTTGATCTGGTGCCTCTTGAATCATATTAGAATAGTAATTTTGTTTTTTTTTTTCATAACATTATTGACGTAATCTCTTTTTCAACAT
Organism: Streblospio benedicti; assembly: GCA_019095985.1. Taxonomy (NCBI): domain Eukaryota; kingdom Metazoa; phylum Annelida; class Polychaeta; order Spionida; family Spionidae; genus Streblospio; species Streblospio benedicti. The sequence continues at coordinate 36,804 of JAGTTF010005519.1, read as the reverse complement.
AAATTTGTCTGCACCTCCAACTTAGAATTCCTCCATCTCTTTTCAGCCCTTCTTCTTTCATGCTTTGCCAACTCAATTTCATCATTAAACCAGGGAGATTGCGGATGCAAAGTAATTGTCTTAGTAATTTCAGGTGCATGAATGTCTAATAATTTGGATAACTCATTATTATAAACTGACACTGCATGGCCAACATCACAATATGAGTTGTCATTGCTAAGAGGTGAATTTACTAAGTCATTCTTAAACTTCTCGACATCAACCGCTTTCATTTTCCTATAAGTGATACGTTTTTTCACAGTTCTAGGTTTTGGTCCAAGAAGTGAGCAATGAACCCAGAAATGATCACACGTACCCATGGCCATGTCTTCAACAAACATGTCTTTAATAAGATCATCAGACGGCTGTGTGATTACCAGATCTAGCATATGACCCTTAATGTGAGTTGGTTTATTCACATGTTGAACAAGGTCAAATGATGATAGCAAAGTGGCAAAACGTTTAGCTTCATAGTCATTCCTGTCATCTAGATGAAAATTGAAGTCTCCAACAACGCACAAACGACCAGTTGACAACACCTTCTCCTCCAGAAAGGTTGAAAATTCATCAAAGAATTGGGAAACAGGCACTTTCACTAGTTTGTCAGGAATTTGTGAACGATAAACAATTATCAGCCTTACAGGTGGTTCATGTAGATGCATCATTATCTCCATGTATTCAAATGATTTAAATTTAGTGTGCTCGATTATCCTGTATCTAATGTTTGATTTAATGATAATACCAACACCACCTCCACGACCATCCCTCGAATTTAGATTAATGTTATATCCAGGTGGGCAAAGACCTCCTTCCACAATCAGATTTGTTCCCTGAGACTATTGAGACTACCAGACTATTGAGATATGGCCATTAAAGAAGGTTTCAATGGTGTTATGATAAAAAAAAAATGCGGTGAAACTCACAGCTTAACATGATAGACCCTAGAAATTCCTTTACTCTTGAAAAGGGGTTCGGCTAACATAACCACTTTACAGTGTGCCTCATTTGTTAGAATCTTCAAATGTAGACTGGCATTGCAAATGTCATCAATAAAGTTGTTGCTCAATTATGAATTTATCATATAGTGTTATCTATGTTGCCATACATCATTGTGAAGCTACGGTAGTGCCCTTTATTATGATATAACTTATTTCTTTAAACTTTGAATTTAGACATGACTTGTGTAGTTAATAAAGTGAAGAGTATTGTTTGGGTGCTACTGTCAAAAAAGCAGTGACATTACCCTTCAATTTTGTTGATATCATTTACTTTGGAGGTTATAAATTGAATATTTTGATACATATTTTCACACCTGAACAACATTGTGCCTTCTAGGATTACAAAAATGCCTAACACAACCCTGTATGTGGAATATAAATATAGAATTTGTGTAGTTGAAAATGTGTACCACGACCCTTCAAAGGGTCCACATTTCACTGATATGAGTTTCATATTTTTTAGTTATTGAATCACATACTGTGCATTGTTGGAAAAATATAGTACTTTCCATCATGTGAAGTACTGATGCTTATTCTGTTTGCATGATGTATAAATTTGAATGTCATTTAATCCGTAGCATATGGGAAGGTTTATCCAGACGATGTACATAATCTTTCGTCAGCAATTGAATTGATGCATGACTTGTGTGATGACTTAACACCTACAAATTTTGAAGAATACCAACATTACTATCTGTGTCTTCTGTTCTCATGACAGTTTATTTGAAGATTACAAAAAATATCTTTACAGCCAAAGCAATTTAGCCCAATTTTGGCTCTCGTATCTAGATTTGGTAGATATTCTTCGGCAACTTGTGCGTGCCACTATAGAAAAAACTGGCAAATGCATTTGTCTGCAGTTCAAAGCATGATTCCTTGGTGCTTTACATATGACAAGCTCAATTATGCAAAGTATTTGAGTTCATATTATGCTGATATGATTAGATTGCCTGACACACACCCTTCTGTTCATACGTTTCTGGAAAATGGTGGTTTTGCAGTTCAGATGTCTGCTTCAAACCCATTTGGATCAATCCCTGTAGATCAAGCCATGGAAGAAACCATCAACAAAGACACACAGACTCCAGGTGGTACTAAGGGGTTTAGTTTGAAGCCAGGGGCTGTCCAAAAATATTACTTAAATGCAGAGTACAGATCTCTCTTTCTTGGGAAGTTGAGAGACATGGTTGGTTTATCTGCAAACAATACCATGTTTCACCATAATGATCTGTCACACTCAAGAATTCAAAAATTTTCACGGTCACGACTGCAGCAGAATATCGAAGCGTGATGAAGATCCGGTTAAAAAACAACGATTCGACGAACTGTTAGAAAATACAAAAACAAGAATTAGCAAGCTAACAGAAAAAGGGTATAAAGTTATAGAAATGTGGGAATGTGAGTGGAAAAAGATTAAATGCAGAAAAAACAGATCGCGGCAATGATCATTTTTTCGATTCTAAGGTTCACCCTGTCAGTCTAGTCGATAGTGACACAGTCTTACGTATGATATCTGAAGATAGATTATTTGGATTGTGTAAAGTTGACATCGACACTCCGAATGAACTAAAAGATTATTTTGCAGAATTTCCACCCGTTTTTAAGACCGCAAATATTCAATTGAATGATGTCGGCGGATACATGAAAAAAGTCGCTATTGATTCCGGGCTAAAAAGCAATATGGTTAGTAAATCGTTAATTCTAAGTTACTTCGGACAAAACATGTGGATTACAACTCCGCTGATAAAATGGTATATAAAACAAAATCTGTGTATCAAAGTTTTCGAGGTCATCACTTTTAAACCGGAGTTTTGATTTAAAGAATTTATTGATGTTGTTACTGAAAAACAGAGGTTAGGTGACGTTGACGAAAATTCGATTTTGATAGCTGAGCAGATGAAACTTTCATCCAGTTCTTCTTTTGGTAAGCTTATTGAAAATTATGAGAATCGAGTCAAGGTAACATTCGGCGACAATTATAAAGCGCAATGCTCGGTGAACAAACCTAATTTTCGTCATTTAGAAGAATTAGATCAAAATCTTTACGAGATTAACACCATACCCGATCGAATACGAGTCAAATTGCCATTAGTTATGGGTTTGTTTGTTCTTCAGCGTGGAAAATTGATCATTCTTCAGTTTATTTACGACTTTTTAAAAGTTTATTTCAGAAACGAATGTTTGCAGTTACTTAGTCACGATACAGATTCTGTATATTTAGCAATTTCCACAAATGAATTAGAAGACTTGTTAGTTCCAGACCTGAGAGAAACATATTTTCGTGATATTAGACATAAATGGTTCCCGACTGAATGCTGTAGTATTCACAAACTTGATTACGTGACGTGTAGATTAAAAAATAATGTGTGGAATAAACCGTCATGTTGTCAAAAACAATATAAACAAGAAACCAGAACACCTGGTTTATTCAAACCAGAATTTGCCGGCACGCGGTACATCGGTCTTAGCCCAAAATGTTATTTCACTTCCAAAGACGATAAAGTGAAATATTCAAGTAAGGTTGTAAATAAAACCAATAATTTAACTTTTACAGATTTTAAAGAAATTATTAACCGTACAAAAACGAAAAAAATGTGTGTAAATAGAGGTTTTTGTTACAAAAATGGACAAATGTGTACATACTACCAAAACAAAACAGGGTTAACACATTTATATTTTAAAAGAATAGTGCAAGATGATGGTGTTACTACAAATCCGTTGTTAATTTGATATTATCAAACTGTGATATGAAGTCTGTTGTTATGTTAAAGCTCGTTTCAGTCAATAATCAATGTGATGTATATATATTGTGTATATAAAAATAAATGAAAACGACATTGTTCACTTTTAACCATTTGTTAAAACTATACATATAATATTGTCAATTTCACAACCTTTACCAATATACTTTCATTATTCATAGCACCATTTGTTGAAATCGTTATAATTATTTACAGTTATAGTTTAGACCTAGAAAATATAACATCACTTTTTAGTAACAAATTCGTATAAACACAGTTTTACTAAACAACATACATTATGTTTTAGGATTTGTAAGTTCGTCAATCTCGACGCTGTTCTCACGTGTATATAGTTTCCCATCTATCATATCAAGATTGTTCATCTGTGTAAATATACAATAGCCGCAATCACAATCTTTGTCAAGATGATCTTTTACTAGATCAACAATGTCGACACTCTGCTCATGAGTGAAGTGTGTCTTAACAGCAGTTTTAGGTCGGACGTCATCACTCACATCAAAACTTGTCGGTTCCTCTGAATTGGGGAGAGCTGAAATAATGCATAAATATAATATCTACTTTATTCATTACAGTCGAGATACAAGCAAATAGGTTGACGTTTTTTTTATTTAAAAAAAAAAAAATATATATATATATACCATCAACAGACGTTGTGATCGATTGTTGAGGGGGAAAAGAACTTCTACACTCTAATAGAGCGATCTCTTGACTGTCGTGACTAAAGTTTTCTAATTCAATATCTTGACCATCACGACTAACGTTTTCATTAATCACACTTTGTTCAGTTGAGGCGAGCGACTTAACAGCAGTTTTAGGTCTGACGTCATCACTCACATCAAAACTTGTCGGTTCCTCTGAAGCAGGGAGAACTGAAATAACGCATAAATATAATATATCTACTTTATTCATTTTAGTCGGGATACAAGCAAATAGGTGGACGTGTTTTTTTTTTTTTTTTTTAAAATATATATACCATCAACAGACGTCTTGATCGATTGATGAGGCGGAGAATAACTTGAACACTTTAATAGCGCGATCTCACGACCATCACGACTAACGTTTTCATTAAACACACTTTGTTCAGTTGAGGCGAGCGACTTAACAGTAGTTTTAGGTCTGACACCATCACACCCATCAAAATTGTCGGTTCCTCTGAAGCTTTGAAGAGCTGAAATAACGCATAAATATAATATATCTACTTTATTCATTTTAGTCGGGATACAAGCAAATAGATGAACATGTTATTTTTATTTTTTTTTTTTTTTAAATATATACCGCCTTGACACCATCACACCCATCAAAAAGACTAAAGTTTTCGTTAACCACACTTTGTTCAGTTGAGGCGAGCAACTTAACAGCAGTTTTAGGTCTGACGTCATCACACACATCAAAATCTGATTCCACCGACGCGGAATGGACTGAAATAACCCATAAATATAATATATCTACTTTGTTCATTTTAGTCAAGATACAAACAAAATAGATGAACATGTTATTTGTTATTTTTTTTTCATTTTTAAAAAAAAAATTATATATACCGTCAACAGTTGTTTTGAACAATTGATGAGGGGGAGATGAACTTGAACGCTCTACAATCTCTCGACCATCAGAACAATTTTCTACTTCAATATCTTGACCATCACAACTTAAGTTTTCATTTAACGCGCTTTGCTCAGTCAAATTCAAATGAACATCATCATCATCTTCTTCTTTGATGAGAAGATCTCTTAAGATTGAACGTCGTCTAGTCTTATCTTTTATACATACCACAAGTCTCTTCAAATTTACGCATATATATCTAACAAATATTAGGTAGAAAAAGAGATTAGATATGTTACAAAATTGATTTTATTTCGCAAGAAGTTGATCACACCACTCATACAAAATTAAACGACATAGAATCATTAGCGAAGATATGAGAATTTAAATAGAGTAATGCGAAATATATATGTTTCATTAATTCGCTCACTTACACTAATAATATCAAATTAATACACTGTTTTTAGTGGTCTGTTTTATTTATTTTTTTTAAAAACTATGTAAAAAGGTTTATATTCTAAAACAGCTGATGTGGAGTGATTATTCCATCACTGAAATTACAGTAGTTATAATTTCAGTTTAAAAAAAAATATTACATAACGACCACATTTCTCAAATTACCGTTATCGGAAATTTAAATCTTAAAAGCAACTGACAAATTTGTGCTGACATAAGCTTTTCTCACGATGACTGTATCACTAAAATATACTACTACACGCATTATAATGAACAATAATTTTGATATACACATAATATTCTCAAATTGTAGAAATGTAATTCAAATTGTGATTATTGTTACTGAATAAAATACTTACATCAAAAAATCATCACCCCGAGTAAACTGGTAAATATAGAGTCATACACCGTTTCCATATTAACCACTACTGAATATGTAGGACTCAAATCATGCAGGTATACATCTGTAGTTGATGATATGACTCGCCTATGTAAGACGGTCTTGTGCATCTAGCTTCTGTATTTGTAGAGGGGCAGTCGTTAGGATTAGATAACTGTAAACAATTTAAGATACGATTGACATATAATGATGTAATGTAAAGAAAGTGCTTCAGAGACACAATGCATCCTGCATTGATCACAGCATGTCAACAAACAAGTCGGTAGGGTGCTTGTCTGATTAAGGCTGGTGAAACGAAAGTCAGTCTTACTTGTAAAGGTGATTTGGAAGATCGTGGAATCGAACTCACGACCTCCTGGCTATGAATCAGACCGGTCTTATATGTCATAGTCAGGTGTGCAGACCACTACACCAACCTCCCTAGACGAAGGAATCACACTTCAACTTCGCCTATATGCTGTATGCTGCGTACGCAATCACACTGTCTGACACCTTACGCTATATTTAGCTTCGTGCCAGCCTTCATCGACATGCTTTCTACTGACTTCGTTTGTTGGGCACTTTGTCAATCTGCAGGATGCATTGTGTCGAGCCACTTTTGTGACAGAATCCCCCAACTCCCTTTTCCATTACAAAATATATAGGGTTCTTGGAGATAGCCAGATAGGGAGTTCTATCTTTCATTCAAGGCACGGAACACGGTTGTTAGATCAGGAATTCTCCCTTCTATGGCAGTCCCATAGTCAGCTTTCGGTGACCGAGGGACCCGTTGATTCTCAGATCTAACTTTCCATCATCCGTCAGATTACACTACCTCTACCTGGTTCTTAAGACTTCGTCAGTTTTAGGGTGAGTCTTAAAAACTTGGCCAGCCCAAAATCTAATATAATGGACAATTTCAATTTCACAGGGCGACTACCCAACAATTACATGTTCATCTAATTTGTTCATTTTCCAATCAATAAAAAATCAGATTAATGTGTGATTTGAAAGATTTTGGAGATCTTAAAAAAATTTTTATATAAATCAACCGTTCTTTTGTACAATTGTCAGGTGTACAGAACTTGGACCAACCTCCCTAGACGAAGGAATCACACTTCAACTTTTCTATATGCTGTATGCTGCGTTGACCAATCACACTGTCTGACACCTTACACTATATTTAGCTTCAGTCAGCCTTCATCGACATGCTTTCTACTGACTTCGCTTTGTTGGGCACTTTGTCAATCTGCAGGATGCATTGTGTCCGAAATACTTTTGTGACACTGGCACATATGGTGAAGCTAAATATAGCGACAGGTGTCAGACAGTGGAAAAGAGATTAACGATAGCATATAGGCGAAGATTGAAGTGTGTGTCCTTCGTCATGGGAGGTTGGTGTAAATTGTTAGCACACCCGACTATGACATATAAGACCGGTCTGAATCATAGCCTAAAAGAGTGAGTTCGATTCCACGATCTTCCAAATCACCTTTAAAAAGCAACACTGACTTTCGTTTTTGATTGGTGGAAGACAAGGACTCAAAAAAAAAAAAAACTATGGTAGTCTGTTGTGAAATTGTGGAATTGTCCATTAGTCCAGTGGGGCTGGCCCGTGTAAGACACTGGGGAGGGGCTTACCAAATATTAAATGTCGAACTCAGTTCCCTTGGGTATGTGTGATCTGGTGATGGGGGAGGTTAGATCTGAGGATGCTTACGGTCCCCCCTGTCAATGTAGGTTGACTATGGGACGTGGTTTCGCCATTAATCGCCAGGCGGGTTGGCACTGGTAGCTGAAAGTTGTACAGCACCGTGGCATACACACAATACCGGGAGAATCAAGGATCTAACAACCCTGTGTCCCTGTGTCCCTGTCCCTGAAGCACTGTTACTATAGAACCTGTCTCCAAAGCAGCCAGTAGCACGAGGTGATGGCGACTGGGTATGCCCAGATCCCTAGTGGGAAAGGTTGAATACGGTACCATATACTGTTTCCAAAGTGAGATCGTCACATAAGTGAGCTGGTTGTAGGGAGAAGGTAGTTGGGGGAGTCTGTAAAGAAAGTGCTTCAGAGACACATTGCATCCTGCATTGATCACAGCATAACAAACGAAGTCGGTAGGGTGCTTGTCTGATTAAGGCTAGCAGATTGGTGAAGCTAAATATAGCGACAGGTGTCAGACAGTGTGAATAGAGGGGCATATAGGCGAAGTTGAAGTGTGTGTCCTTCGTCATGGGAGGTTGGTGTAACGGTTTAGCACACCCGACTAACATATAAGACCGGTCTGAATCATGAGGTCATGAGTTCGATTCCACATTCTTCCAAATCACCTTTACAAGCAACACTGACTTTCGCTTTCAGTAATATATAAATAAATTTATTAGTCTTCAATACATGACTTATAATAGTGAAATTTTATCACCGACTTACAAAAAAACGCTTTCACACATAACACGATCACGTGATAAATATACTTATTACAATATTATTGCTTACGCCATCACTCAGATTTAAAAAAAAGCCGGTCCATATTATTGAGAGAAAATCAAGATTACAGTTTATCGTTATTATCTCGAAATTTGAATTAACGATAAATATTTCATTCTGTTTTATTCTATCACGCTTCTGTTTCAAAATCTGTAATTAGTCGGATTATTACAACTAGACAGCTTTTAATTTGTCACCTTAACACGATAATTAATAAGAAGTAAGTGTGACCGTTATGAAAAAAAGTATTTCATTTTCAGATCGGGTTACAATCACAACATATTTCACGAATAGCTTTCATATCAGTTGATTGTAAAAGCGAGAAAGTAAAAACGGTTTGAAAATAGATATATATTAAGGCTAAAGTGAAGCAGTGATACACGTATTTGTAAAATAAGTGTCGATTTATGTTCAATATTTATATAGATTTGCGGATGACAAAATATTTGTCATCACATTTCAACATGATGCGTTGTTGTTAGAATTTCATTCAATATTTGTGCGAGTGAAATGTGACTACACAGACAAACTTCCTCGTAATGATATAATGTCTACTATTTCCGCCTTTCATTCAAACACGATGACGTAATTTTGGCTAAACAAAATAAACTTTAAGCAAATGAAGTAATATTCATTTTTACCGTGATGAAATATCGTCTTACATGTATAGAGAGGATGATAGTTTAAATCACCTCCAACAGAGTATTTTTTTAGCAGCAATCTGCAGGTGTTACATTAACGTCTTTTTGACACTATTAATTGTAACCCAACCGTGAATAGACATTACACGTTTCCATTCTTAAAACCACGACAATATATTAAGGTTGACGCCTATTATTCTCGATTCCGATTCGGCACGATGATCTTGACACTAATGAGCTTTTAAACACAATTAAAACGCTATCTTGGGAGGGATGGTTACGGAAAGTGACTGTTCTTAAAAAGAACAAAAGAATAGATGTGTATAGACCGCGGTTTGGAATAAAAAAATACGTGCACAATATTCCGCTTTATTCATTAATTAGAATTTTCAGGAATGATATTTCATAAAAAAATAGATGAACGTGTTTTTCTCAGCTCTGATATCGAATATCAGGACAGGATAAAAGACGGTATTAGAACTTGATGCTAAAATAGGAAATCTTTTATTGATGTGACAAAACGAAATGAAAAACTGTCAATCTTGTCACACGCGTAATACGGTGATTTAATTTCTAACAATAGGTGATACTTAGATAGATAAAATTAAATGGAGCTGGCTGTCGTTTACAATGACAATTCATGTATAATTAAGCGGGTTTACTCCTCTTATAATATTTGATATTGATATTATTATTATTATTATTACGACATGAACGCTGTTGCACACTGTATATCACTCCTTTTGTGTCGTTATTAGAGAAGTTTCGTTCATGAGTGGTTACAATCTAATGAAATGACAATTCTTAATTTAATGAATTAATCACAATTCTTAATTTAACGAAATAGTCAAATAACTATGTTACTTCTCACTTTTGTGGACGATGGTAATCACGTGTTGACAATAACACGTGTTGTTATTGTATATTGTTCAGGTTTATAAGAATGGTAGGTTTTATCCTTTCTAAAGCCACCCGGCGTTTTACACTTCTTAATTGTTGAGGTTCAAATTGGTTAAACACAACGCTAAATATCGAACACGTATTTTACACGAATATAAGAATTTTTATTGTCGTTTGATAACCATTTAAAGGACTACGATTGCGTGGAAGGATGATTAATAGGTTTGAAAGGCGGTCAACGCGCCGTGAATTGATTAATGGGTTTAAAATTTGTTTTTAATGAAAATGGGTTTGGAGCAGATGTACGTGAGTAGGCGGGGCTTTACCGGCTTTGATTGGCTACCTAACCTAACGTGATTGGTTAGTTTCTTGTTCACGACCACGCAGTTACTGCTTTGCCCGCTGCGCGGTGCTGACTTCACCGTTCATCAACCTCTTACTAGGACGGTGCCAAAACTTTTAAATTTACGTAAAACATGGGGCCCGCGCAGATACCTCCCGGCTTTGCCCTCGCGGCTCCTTGCCGGACCGCTACGCGGGGACTGCCTGGACTTAAATTTACGTGCTCGGTCATTCACCCCCCGGTGCTCTTCTAATTACACCTCAAGGCTCCACGTAAAACATGGGGCCCGCGCAGATACCTCCCAGCTTTGACGCGAGGCTCCTTGCCGGACCGCTACGCGGGGACTGCCTGGACTGAACTTTACGTACTCGGTCATTCACCCCTCGGTGCAAATCTAATTACACCTTCAAACAATAGGAACAATAGGAGCGGAATCGCTGGAGCGTAGGAGCGCATCTTTGAAACGTATACTACTAGTAAGTGTTCACTGATTTTCCAATGTGCTGTAATACTTAAAATTTTGTTTCACACTTAGCATGAACTAGTCCATCAAATACGTTACAATCATATTTTATCTAAAGGTACAGGGCAACAATGTAAGTTGATGTTGAATATTTCGTATAATATTATGATTTTTATGGACTTATCATATTTTACCAAGTAAAAGAAATCATACATCTTGTAATAAATATACCCCAAATATTTTTATTAGTTAATTTGTTTTACCATGTCATTGTCACATGTATACAAATTTAGTTTATTTTTCCTAATCTCTAGAGTATAAACATGCTGCGCCTGTCTTAGGCATTGCCTATTCATATTAGTTGGTGTTTAACGGTCTGTTTGGCAGCCAGTTCTGTAGATATCTAATATCTTTTTCTTTTCCTGGAATTAAGAGTAAGGATGCCACATTTTTATCTGTTGACATTTGGCATTGTCGGTTTTCACAGCTTGATCACTCAAACTTGATTGGTTGTTGCAATAACTATTTTTGTTCACGAGAAAGTTTGGGAACATCTTAAAATACTTTTAATTCTTAACAAGACAAAAAGTAAACAAAACACAATGTCTCTAATACTCAACATAATTCTGGATATTTTCTTTTATGACATAAATTGTATTGATGATTGCATTATGAATGTCCATGCAAATCACCAGATGTTGCTGCTGCTGTGGACAGTGATGGCATTGTTGGTGATGTCATGGTCTGGTCAGACCTGCCTGCCACGTGATCACTCGTCATGGACGCCGAACACGCTATATAATGCCTGTGTGGTGAGTGGTAACAAGGATAGTATATTGATAGGATAGATACTGCAGCTAAAATATAGTATTCTTGGTGGTTATGTAAGATGCCAGACACGGAAATTACTGTGAACAAACAGGAATTTTCAAGTTGAATTACTTCCGGATGCATCCTCATCCTTGGTTTGATTTTAAAAAACTGGGATGAACGTGGTGACTGTCAGACTGAAGCTTTTTTAAATTTCTTATCGCACCTTGAATTTGTCAGTCATGTATTACAGCATTCTTCTGTAAACATCAATTAAATTAAAATAAAACACCTGCATTTTATTTTCCATCATTAGAATATTAGTCGGTCATGTTACATTTAGGCTTTGCTTCATATGTATTTTGTAGTTTCCATCTGACATTTACAAGAATGCCAGCTGATAAAAAAACTGGCTTTATGTCAAGTGACAACCTTTATTTATTGTGTTTTAGTAAATATATATTCTTTGTTTTAGAACAAGCTGATTTCCTTTACGCGACCAAAGTGCATTGATTCAACAAACAATTCTACCAAACGAATACAGGCTGAGTATTTTTATACAGTTCTTATCTTCTTTTCGTAGTATATAATTATTGTAACCATGGTCTAATGATGTTATGGATGTTAGATGGGGGTGGGACTGAAAAAGAGCAAACACCCAGTGTGTGGGTATCTGGAATGTGTAGGGACCATTAGGACTTGGGATCAAACTCCTCAGGTAACGTGGAATATGTGCATGTTCACTGTTGGCTATTGATTCGAAGTTGCTCCAACAAAAATGGAGGCTTAGTGGTTCAATTCAAATGTTCTTTCTGATGATCAATACAATTTATGGTGACAAATGGTAGCTTTTAATAGGTTTGTATTGATACCCAACCACTAGAATTAGACACATTGAGAACAAGTCGAACAAGTCAGTCAGTGAATTCACCATTCTGGTATATAAATTGCTTCATATTGCCGGTACTCTTTTTTACAGTTAATAATCAAAGTGAGGAATTACACGGTCCATTCCAATATTTTGTTTTTAGTTTAATTACATAACATTCACTGGTATTGACGGAGTTGAAGAAGTAAGAATTATGAACGATTAATTGCTATAGTAAAATACGTTATTAAATGCTTAGAGTACGAGCAAAGGCACTGGAATCGAAAGACTCAGCCATTGACGTGAGTAGCTAGGAATTAAACACTTCTCCCAAGCAAGCCACACTCTGCCACTATTAGGCTACGGAACATTCTACATTAATGCTTATTAGCTTATACCGGTGGCTATGAAAAATCAGTAACGGGCAATCAAATCTCATCAAATCTCAGTGTCTAATGTCTGAAGAATATATACCTCATACTGACAACAGCAACCACTGCACTAGCAATGTCCACTCCCACTCTGACAGCACCAAACCCTGTGCTCAGTCCTAGAACTTGGTAAAGAATAACACAGGCATAGATGCATCAGTTTAATACCAATGTGGACAATGCAGCACGCATCAGTGGTCTTTCCATCATATCATCAGATGCATGATGTTCCTCGTGAGCTCCTGCTTTCAAGCTGCATGTATAACATCATTTATTGATTCGTAGGTGTGTGATGTTCTGGACAAGGCAGACCTTGTGGCGTTCTTTTGCAAGCTAAAGGGCCTTTGCAAGGAGATGGTAAGGACCAAAATATACAATAATTTCCATATTGATTCTAACAATGAATCTATGAGTAGATCTACTCAATGTGATAAATATTTACAACCTAATGTGCACAAACGTACAATAAGCATTACTATACGTGACAATGAGAGATGTGTGGTATGTGTTTGTAGCCTCGACCAGCCGTGGACACACCGTGCCTCTACAACCGACGCTGCTTTGTGACCGTGGCTGGAGACCCTGCCTGCATTTGCCACGGACTAGGTTTCAAGAGACACTGCATCATCGAAGGTAGATTCCTTTATATGAAAGGTCACTGCTTAATTTGCTGTTACTTCAGCTTAACAAGACTTCAGACAGGCAATACAGACTACAATTCCGATAGGTATGAGTTGAGCAACCTCCACAGCCCCACACCTGAACATATTGTTTATTACATACCAACTGTTAGTTCACCACGCAATCTGCTTGAGTGACCTGGCAAGAACTTGTGTGTACAAACAGGGCAATGCGTTAAGAATGAAGAATTGCAAAAGTTAATGGGACTCAAGCGCAAATGTTTCTACAGATTGGATTTTTTTAAAAATTAGTATAGATGAGCATCAACCCTTCTAATTCAAAAGTATTCAATAAAATGTTAAAATGTTAGGGTCACGGACCTTATTAGTGAAATAATCAAAATTACAAAACATCCCTTTTCTGTATTTCAAGTGAAGTTCGTAAATCCTTCAAACTGATTGTTTTTCTTAACAAAACTTATTGAATAGAATAATTTAGTCTGCAAAGTGTGTCATTTACTCACCAAAGAACTTCACAATAGATTTACTCTCAAACGCCCCCCCCCAGATCAAATGAAAGTTTTCTTTGTAAAAAAATTGCATGCATAATAATAGTATCATCTGTGAAAAAAATGCAAAATGTTTCTATATATATTTCTTTTCAATAACTTCTCATGATTGGATTTTGTCAAACTGCTATTTAATATGAAGCATTGTATCATTAAGCACAAAACAATTGGGGCCGGTGGGGGGGTCCCCGATCATATAAGAGATTTATATCACATTTAAGTGTGCTTCCATGGCCGAGTGGATAGGGACTAGGACTTGTGACCAGAAGGTCGTGGGTCCGATTCAGGTTGGGTCGCAAACCTACAAACCTACCTCTAACAGGTTTTGTCAAACTGCACACTGCCCTGTAAGCACAAACAGCAACGTTGAATAGGTACAGGTCAGGCCTAGTTTAAGTAATAACGTATAGAAGCAGTGTAATGTTCTGAAAGTGATTTAAACAGCATATTAAAGTATGTAGAACTAAATACAGGTACGTTAGCAGCATTTGCTGTAAAGTCCCCGGGAAATAAAGAATGATTTTCGTCACAAGGATGCCAATGACCTGGTGTTAATTGTGATGTAAAAATTCACGGTCGTCTGGCGAAAATCATTCGATTAAACAGTGAATTGTGTTTTATAAATAACCACATTTACATTTATTTAATATTGAAAAATATTGTATTTTTTCCTTACATATTTTGATACACAATGATATAAGATTTTATTATAATAAATCTTTCTTCATTAAAAAACCCACATATATCAGTTGACATACAAAGTACATGTGCAACTTGATAAAGCATGTCATCTTACATTATCGTTTTTCACTGAGGGTCGGTAAAAGTCCTGAAAGAAATTTGAGATGCTGGAATGAATATGCATTTTTTAAGTATTTCTAATTTACGTTATCATTTCATTTCATGTATAGTCTTTTCCTACCACATTAGTTTTCTTACATATAATATGTAAAATTTGAAATTTATTTTATTGCACAAAAGCTTTTCATCTCTTTAGAGACCTTTTCAATTTCTTATAAGAAATTGATAAGAAAATGAAAAGGTCTCTAAAGAGATGAAAAACTTTTGTGCAATAAAATAAATTTTAAATTTTACATATTATATGTTAGAAAACTAATGTGGTAGGAAAAGACTATACATGAAATGAAATGAGACCTACTGCCACGTACATAGTACATAGAATAACTTTTATACATAAATTTACGTTATTAATTTTACCTCATCATAGGTTATGTTATTAATTTTACCTCATCATAGCTTATGCATGACTGAACAAATTTCATTAATTAACTGACCATTATTGTAAATACTAAGATAAAAACAACAATATCTCATACTCTGTCTAATGCATTTGGGCTCGAGTCCCTTTTTTGAGCATCAATCACCAGTTTAAACTGCATTTTCGTTGGTTTTCCTTAGATTGCCGGTAACTATGGCTTTATTATAGGCATGAATGTCAGACACTATGGTTGACAAAGACATGTAAAAATAATACGTGCAGTCAAAAAAATATTTTTGTTGGTGTTTTACTTCTTTTTCTTGTCTATGGAAGATTAAAAATGAAAATCATATAAAATGGGCGTTCTTAAAAAAATACACACACCACACAACCCTTCACTCATGAACCTGCAAAGCTAATTATTGCACCAAACACACTGCAAGCATGTGGTCCAGTCCATATGATGACACGAATAATTAATCTCTGTACCGTTAAAATTAGAAACAATAAGTCTTTTTTAGAAGCTATACAATACTAAGCACTAGCCCATGAGTGGTAACGAGTTTGCAATACTGGTTGCATTGAGTGAACGGGTTCAACTAGTCTGAATACGATGCATTGAAGATTTTCTGTGTGGACGGTGTTGGGCCCAACAGGGTGTTCTTTATAGTACCATTTCTTTATATGTATTCGCTGTTATGATCTGCGTTTTTTTCCTTTTGTTTTTTTAATTGTTAGTACATGTTTTCTTACTGATGAGTTTCGTCACGTGGCTGTGTGTACCGCAAGCACTGGGAAACACATATGTATATCATTAAATATTTCTTTATTTTCTTATTTCAAAATGGAAGAGTAATTTCATGTAATTTGTTAATAACTATTCCGACATTTCGACAAGTAAGTGTCCTTATCAGGGAATATGTAACAGTTTATGAAAAGTAATAATCAAGAGATTTTAATCTAATATAATCATTATGCCAATTTGATGGTTATGTTCCGGTAATCTATCCACATCATCGCAGCAACATTTTTGAAATTACGATCACCATATGTCACAGTGCGGGCTCTAGGGACTAGCAATAAGTTTTGACTATCTGATCGTAGGGAACGACCTGATTTTGGCTTGTGTTGTAGCATGTCAGTAATATAGCTGGGAGCAAAACCATGTAAGGACTTGAAAACCATCAACAATATTTTGTAACAAATACGTTGTCATATAGGTAGCCAATGTAGAGATTTAACTGGTAATTTATTGGATTTTTCATTCAAAATCAATAATTATGGTAGATTATATCATGATTTTGATAGTTAGCCATATAAATATTTAGACTTTTTGAAGATTTCCCCTATTATCACTCAATATTTTGTTTAATATCGTTTATTTCGTAACTACACGATTACATGATGAACATACTAAATAACCGACTTCTCTCATTCAATGAAAACAGTTTCAGAGTAGAAATAATCTGATGTGGGTGTGCATTATCTCGGATTAAATATCCCAGGCATTATGAATTAATTAGATATTTATCATATATACATTTTAGAAGATTGATTAATGCTTTGTATGAGTGGACTTCATTTAAAATTGTTGTGTCATATTGTTTTTTTTATTTCCTAATGTATAAGAATAATAAATAACAATAAATAACTAAATAGGTAAATAAATAGATAAATAAGCACACATTTGTATAATGCTACAACTTTTAAAAATGTTTTATAGCTAAAACATTAAATTACGAAACAATGCAATACATCACATAATATATTTTTCCCCAGTATTGCAAAATGGCGGCGTCTAGGAGATGTATCATTGTGACTCCTAATAGCATACCATCTAGCTCAAGTTCTGAAAGCAATGTATCTGTAAACTGGGAATTATGTGTACTATGTCAAGATCCCAATGAGACAGAACCTCTTCAGTGTCCAACAAATAGCAAACGAACTGATTGTGGTGTTGGGTATAAATCACTCGCTCAAAATTTGGAAGAATATGAACAGGTCGAACCACTTCCATTTCATTTGTCAAATTTGAATGATGGAGATGGTACTGAAAATACCCTGAAGGAAAATAAAGCTGGATGGCATAAAAAGTGCCATGCTAAATATAATATAACAAAGATATCTCGAGCTCAGAAGAGAAAAAGTTCAGATAGTGATGATAAAGTGTTTGAGACAAAATTTACAAGACAAAAGAATGTCAATGTGCCTTGCCAAAGTAATACTTGCTTTTTCTGTGGAAAGATGGAATCAGACTCTGGACATGTGAAAATGATATCTGCATCTACCCTCAAAATTGACAAGCGTGTGCGTGAATGTGCAATTCAATTGCAAGACAAACCATTGCTTGCTCGTCTTAGCAGTGGGGATTTGATTGCACAGGATGCAATGTATCACCCACCTTGTTTGTTAGACCTGTATCGCAGAGCTGAAAGATTAGATAAGCAGGAAGACTGCAATGTTGACAGCATTGCAACTGTAATTGCACTTGCTGAGTTAGTCTCTTATATAGAAGATTGTAGGATAACCAATCAGCTCCTATATTTAAGTTGCATGAATTAGTTAAACTTTATTC
Source organism: Streblospio benedicti (assembly GCA_019095985.1). NCBI lineage: Eukaryota > Metazoa > Annelida > Polychaeta > Spionida > Spionidae > Streblospio > Streblospio benedicti. Next base: position 18,702 of record JAGTTF010005519.1, on the reverse strand, counting down.
CTCAGGATTAGAACAACTAGGTGTAATGAATGTTTGCATCTATTCAACAAGGCTAAAAGATAGAATTATAGCTCAGATACCTGACCTAGAATCTTACAACGATGGACGCTATGTATATTTGGCTTACTGTAAAGATGTTGGTTTAGCATTGAAAGAAGCTTGTTCTCAACATGACAGTGATGCCATATGTCTCGCAAAAGCTGCATCCATTGTAAGGAAAGAAATGTTGGCTCAGAAGAATAGTTTAACCTCATCATTTGAGAACTGTCAACAGCAATCAGTGCCAATGTCACTCTTATCATTGGTGGAAATGATTCTGAATGGGGTTAGTATCAAGCAAGTGTCCTTATCACAGCATACACTTTCTATGAGTCAACTGTTACTACATAATTGTCGAGGGCGTATACAAGATGAGAGCAGTAGTATGCGCCATTCTAAAGATCGTGAAACACCATTGCAGCAATGCTCTTCTTCCATGCATTCACAGGTTGTGATGTTGTAGAAGCTTTCCATGGTAAAGGAAAGAAAACAGCTTGGAAACTCTGGAATGTGTTTCCAGAAGTCACAGAGACCTTTCTGTCATTATCTAGGTCACCACAAAACATTAGTGCAGAAGACATGGGCAGAATTGAGCATTTTACAGTTTTGCTCTATGACAGGGCCAGTAATGAACAGACTGTAAACAAAGCTAGAAAAGACATGTTCATAAGAGGGAGGGGAATAGAAAGTATTCCTCCTAGTAAAGCAACGTTTCAACAACATGCTAAGAGGGCAGCATATGAGGCGGGGCACGTGTGGGGTCAGTCATTGATTGTTGATCCTGAACTTCCATCACCGTCAGAATGGGGATTTGAGCAATCTGACTCTGGTGACTAGCAACCATTTTGGACACACTTGCCTGAAGCAGCTAAGGTGTGCAGGGAGTTAAAGCATTGTGGGTGTAAGGCTGGATGTCAGAGACGTTGTACATGCAAATCTCTGCAGCTTAAATGCACTGCACTTTGTTCCTGCAAAGGAGAGTGCATGTTGGTTAAAAGGCTTGAAAGACATAACAAAAACTTGATATTGAGAATTATTGAATAGAAAATTATATTGAGTGAAAATAGGGGAAATCTTCAAAAAGTCTAAATATTTACATGGCTAACTATCAAAATCATTATATAATCTACCATAATTCTTGATGTGATGATTTTGAATGTAAAATACATTAAATTACCAGTTAAATGTCAATTGCGTATGATTTTTGAGGTCCAAAACACAACGCGGGTGGAACCGAGTGATAATAGGGGTCGCTGAGGGTGGTTCCATATCCAAATCTTTTTTATATGCCCCAAGGTACATGCATGCCAAATTTGGCGCTTGTACCCCATTTTGCACGATTTTACGATAACAGACTAGGCTAAAGCTTTTGCAGAAAATGTAGTCAGGCTGCCTAGCGCAATATTTCGCGAAATCGTTCACGGAATGAAAGAAGCATGAAATTTGGCAGGTTGCAAGAACATCCCATATGAAGTATTTCAAGCTATAGGGCCATCGCAGATTTGACCCCCTGACCCGAATTACAGCCATTTTCCAAAATGGCCGACAAAAAAATATATGATCATCAATTTCTCATCATCCATCTTGCCACAGCAAGGTATCATCTATCAAATTTTATAGATATATGTATACCTTGCCATCAGCCATTTCAAAATCCATAGCGGAGTAAAACGAATTTGCATATTCATGATTAGACAATGGCGTCACCAGTAGAACGTTTGATTGACAGGTTTTCAAGCGACGTAAGTATAACGGCGTGAAAGATGGAATATAATATTAGTGAAATATTGTGTATACCATAAAAAGTTCAACGCTAATTATCACACAGGATTAATACTTAAGCATTTAGTAAAGCAGAGACAACGTGATTTGTGTGCATTGTAGGATATTCTTGACGTACTAGCGTATGAAGTGTCTGTGAAATTCTCGAGTCGAGATGAAATCTTTGACAACTGATCAATGCTGATATTTGTCTTCGATTTGTGGGTTATAGTTTAGTTTATGATGTTCTTAATAACATTAATGTTAACCATTCCTGAACATAAAGAATGCATTTCTAGATCTACATCGATTGATAAGCATACGAGTGTTAAAGTTATAATTTAAGCGGTCCTCATGAATATGTATGAGCCATGTGGGCTTTGTTGTTCGTTGAAAAACCAACGTAGAGCTCTGATTGGTTTAAATTTTGATGCCACCAAGGGCAGCACAGTCTAAGGAGCGCACCTTTTTTCTTATGGGTGAATGAAAGGGGTCTCCAGAGAGACCACCTTTTCAGATGAAAGATGCTCATCATCTAGTCAACTCAAACTTATCATATTGGTGTTAAAACATATATTTTCAATAGTAGACAATGTCTACTTTCAAACATATATCCTTTATTTGACCTCTGACCCCAATTACGGCCATTTTCCAAAATGGCCGACAAAAAATATATGAATGTCCATATCTCATCATCAAGTCAACTCTTAAGTGTGACTTTAGTGGTCAAACCTGCAGTTTTAAGTTTAAGTGTTCTAATATAACTAAATCAATGACCTCTGACCTCTATGGCAGCCATCTTTCAATATGGCGGCCACAATATGGTGGATGAAAGTATATGAGTTAATAGCTCTTTTCCTAGTTGATATAGAATCGTGACCTTGGTATCTAAGAATACATTCGTAAGCCAAAGTGTAACTTTGCACATAGAGATGAATGCTTTTAAGATATTAGGAAACTTGCTTGATAGCAGTGGTTGGACTGGTGCACTCACTCAAGGTAACATTGCCTCCTCAGGCACAGCTGACTTCTACCTAAAGGTGTCGCACGTAGCACGCACGCGACATGCTCATCAGGTTACAGCGTCGAGTCTGCACATTTTCCTGCACAAAGCCTACACTGTCAGCAACCAAGATAGTGAAGAAAACGTGAAGACAATAGAAGTCTGGAGTGTTGAGAAGTCCGCAATCAGTCCACAGTTTCAGGTTTGGTTCACCATTTTGCAATCGGAACTCAATGTATTGCTGTTTGTCAGATCGCTGAAACAGGCTGATTTTAAACTTTATGTAGATTCACTATCAAAGATTGTGCCTTGGTTTTTTTCTCTTGACCACACCAACTATGCTCGGTGGATTTCAGTGCATTCACGTTACATGACAACTCTTGGAAGTAAATATCCTGCTATATACAAGGAGTTCCTGGATGGAAACTTCACTGTGAAGAAAACCAAGCAAGCATTTTCATATATAGCTACAGACCAAGCCCATGAACAAAACAATGCCTGCGTGAAGGGATATCGAGGTGCTCTAGGCGTAACGCAGAACCCCACAGCCTTACAAAGATGGGTGGTGTCAGGTCCAGAGATGGCTCGTCTGATTGATCCCCCTGTCAGAGTGGACAGGCGGAGCGCGGACTTCGCGTGGCTACGGGCGCGAAGTTTGAAAATTTAAAAAAATTTAAAACTTGTTGCAAAATTTTCCCTTCCTGGCAGAGTATAAGTGAGTCCGCAGGCGGAGAAATAGCCCTCGAGCACACACCCCGCCCCCACGGACCTCCAATGCAGCGAAGTCAGGCGGAGAGAAATTTTGCTAGTGCGGAGTGTAAAATGTGTATAGCGGACTCTGGCAAAGTCAAATTATGAGTCTTGCGAACCCTGGCAAACTGAAATTGTGCGTGACATTCGCCAGACAACCATGGCTCCGCCGACGGAGTCAAGCGTAGTATTATGTCTCAGCCAGCGAAGTCTTGCGGACCGCAAGACTTCACCAGCGAACTGTGGCGAATATCCAGAGTCCGCTGACGGAGACATGAAAACTCTGCCAAATAACATACTAACAAGGGAAAATTCCTTGCGGAGAGCAGCAAAGTCATTCGGCGAAGTCCTGCGAACTTTTGCGAAGTGTAGCGAACTTCGGCAGAGTCCACTTCACAAAGGCGGCGTCCGAGCGTAGCTTATTTTCCATCAAATTTGCGACGGAGCATGCGCGAAGGTAGCGCGTATAAAAAGCGAACTTTGTCTGTATGCTGTCTGTGTATGTGTGTGTGTGTGTATGTGTGTGTGGGGGGGGGTGTCTGTATGCTGTGTGTGTGGGGGGTCTGTATGCTGTCCGTGTGTGTGGGGTGTGTGTGTGTGTCTGTATGCTTAGTGGGTGTGTGTGTGGGGGGGGGGGTCTGTATGCTGTCCGTGTGTGGGGGGGTCTGTATGCGGTCTCTGTGTGTGGGGATGCCTGTATGCTGTCTGTGTGTGGCATTGACTATTTTTATGTGAGCTTTTTCAAGGCTGATTCCATGCTGGTTTTTACAATAGATAATCAAGAGAATAATATGGATAATTATGCCATAGAAAGGGATTCGTGACATGTAGTGACAAATAGGATTTGAATAATGGCATAGAACCTTGATAAACTGTCGAATCACAACATCCTATGCTGGACAACTCCTCCCCAGTAATTGTTGAAATAAAACAAAATATTATCACTGTAAATGTAATAGATCCAGAAAAGCAACAACGCGTAGTTCTGGAGTAAATGCTTATCATGAATACCTGAGAATAAGCTGCATTTGTGTCTTGTACAAAATATAAATAACATTGAAATAAAAATATATATGGACAGCCTATCATAGCACCTACTTGGTATATTCTGTAACCCATTTACAAGGAACGCTCACTAACTTTTGCCCTTTTTTGGGCCATGTATAGTTTGGTGAACTGTAGTAGCCGAATTTCTAAACATTGAAAAACATCTGGAACCACATTTCAGTGCTTATAAGCTGGAAGAGGACGTATGATTCCTGCTTGGAGGTTGTTTTATATTAAGACACAGGAACTTCAAAATCACACGAACCCAACAAAGAATATTCTATTAAACAATAAGGTTAACTCCCCGCTAAAAATACTTCAAAAACGCTTGCACAGTTTTAGTTGTTCGTCTACAGATAAATGATGTGTCTATATAAAACGAAAGGACGTAAATGAGCTCTCCAACATGAATTATACAAGATGGACGGCAAGTATCAAACATTTCCGTGTTTATGTTACCCTATGAGTAGGGCGATTTACTGGTTGAATTCATCAATACAAAGGATAGATAAAATATCGTAGATAAAAGCACAGAAATGTAGTTGCAATATTAGTTTTAATGGGGCATTTGCCACAGTCCACTTAACTGCCCATTATCCCTTTTCATTTTGAAATGGATGCTAACAATGATACAAATAATTATCAGTAAACTTATAGAAGCGAGAAAAAGTTGTATTATTCTTGATGTGGAGATGTTGTTGTCTGATGCAGCTTCTTCACTACTCTGGTGATCCGTCGTTGGCCTCACTAGTTTATTACTGTCATGCTCTATATCTTCCAAACCATCAATGATTGTGACGTTGCTCTTTAAATTTTCCACCCCATTGGCCGAAACTTCGAACTCAGTCTTACATAGCGGACATGGTATCTTGGACCGCCCTAACGATTTATAATAGCTTTTGATGCATTCCAAACAAAATGAATGCTGGCATGGCAAACCTATGGGCAGCCTGTTTGACCCATTATAAGTTTCAAAACAAAGACAACATTCATCACTATCCAACAAAGTATCACTTATAATGGCTACTGTTGACATAGCCATTTTCCTGAATTATATGTGCTGACCCAGCTAATCCTACAAAATGTTACAGTTGTCGTTGTCTTTTTTACTTTACTTTACTTTATCCACTTCAATTTTCTTAGGTCAGAGATCTGTTATAACTATTTACTATTGTCTCTAATGTTTGTTGAATGGTGTAATGCAGTCTTAACAACTACGACACACTATAATAATATGTAAAAATCGATGGTTTTATTGTTCGTCCTGCCCGTGTTAAATGCATCTAGCAATGAAACTTTTATACGGTCAAATATATGACATAAGTCTGGTTACAGTGGTTTGTGTCATAATCATTATGCAACATCACGTATTACGCAAGAGTCCGTTTTCTCACTAGGCATTCCTAGCTACTCGACAGAAACACATCCTGGAGTGGTTGCGTTTTTTAACATATAGGATTCCACTGTATATGATATGGACAAGTTCTGAGTGATATATTGAGGCCTTGATATTCAGGCAGTCAATCCGGGTCTCAAGTGCAATACAAATGTAAGATCATGTGACACTTATCAGAATGTAGGCCTAGCAACGAAAGAAAGGAAAACCAAAACCAACTGAAACTAACAGAAAATGAAGCTGACTTTTATTGCAATCTACGACACACTATTTTCAAAAACTATCACACAACTGGTGACTTCTAGTAATCCTTGGTTGAAACTACGCGGACAATGTATTTGCCTACTGCCTACACATGATGACGTCATCAAGCTCAATCATCAGCATCAAGTGATGACCAAACTTCTTTTGCCGCATAGTCACACTCTGAGGTTGAAGCATTATTTGCGACAGAAATAAAATGGAGTTGGGAAGTGGGGGATGTCATTGGGGCATTTTTGCTGACTGCATATAGATGACTACTAGTCTAATCAACGAATGACTTAGGTTGGAAAAAAATTGAAACAAAGCATTCTCAGTTGGAATCAGTCCCTTTTAGGGCTCTGATGCCAGGAAAAAAAATCCTCTAAAATCCCTCCATGGGAAAACCTCATTTTGGGGTAAAATCCAAGATGGCCGCCAATTTGTGAGTAGGGTGTATAAATGACCATAAATCCTAAACTACCTAACATAAAAACATGTATTTGGTATCAATTCCCACTAACCTGAGGGTGCCCGATCATTTAGTGATATCTTCAAGGTCATCAGAGGTCAAGGTCACGTGATAATATGAAGGTCACTGATAATTTTTACAAAAATAAGTCCACACGTGACAACATTACATCAATAAAAGTTCTATATAATTTTTTTTTCAAAAATACATTTTCAGCTGGAATAAGTCCCACTTAGAGTCCTGATGCCTGGGGAAAAATTTCCCTAAAATCCCTCCAGGGAAAAATATTGTTTTAGAGGGAGATCTAAGATGGCCGACAATGTGCGGAGCCCAAAATATAGATGTATAAATGACCATAGCTCTTAAAGTACGTGACATAAAAACACCATTTTGCTATCAATTTCCACTAAACTGAGGGTGCCCGATCATTTGATAATAGTTTCAAGGTCAAGAGAGGTCAAGGTCACTGATAATAGTTACTAAAATGAGTCCACACATGACAACATTACATCAATGAAAGTTATGTATTAAAATTGTAACTAAATATTTTCAGCGAAATAAGTCCCACTTAAGAGTTCTGATGTCTTTGAAAAAAGTCCCCTAAAATCCCTACAAGAGAAAAGCTTATTTTGGGGGAAATCTAAGATGGCCGACAATATGTAGAGCCAAATACATGTATAAATGACCGTAGCTTTTAAAGTACCTGACATAAAAACACATATTAATTTATCAATTGATTTAGAATACATCTCAAGGTCGCCAACAGGTTAATTGTTCTCAGTAACGTCATCATCTTCTAGGGTCTCACTAGTGATATTTGTGTTGGAGCATGTGATTCCTTTGCAGTTACCACATGCCGGCGTGCAGTTGATCCCAACAGAAGGGATTCTTCAAGAACTGGATCCAGATTCTTCTTGAGTTCAGTAATGCATATTGTCTGCTTTCCAGTAACCATGTACAACTGTTCACTCTGTTCTGTAGAATCGGCATGGTGTACAAGAAGTTGTAATACATCGGTATCTTCTGCAACAACAGCTGTTGGTTTTTTCAGAGCAGAAAGACATGCTAGTTTGTTGATTTTGTAATCTGCGTCACCTTGTGCATGTTCCACAGATATGCTTGCATTTTTTTCCATGTACTCAGCAGAGTAGGTAGATGAGTGACTGCTTGTTCTTATCATTTGCAAGGAAAGCTTTCTTGCTCATTGATAGGTGCATTTCATGAATACAGATACTGTCGCACCAATGTCATGACCTGCCCGGCGACCATGTGCTTCATCTTTAGTGCTGTGACCGTGGTATCCATCAAACACAACCAGTGCGTGTCTATAGCTGCTTTTGACATGCTGCACATACATGTTGCAAATCTCCTCATACAAAACGATTGCTTGGCCACGAGAATTTATGCAATAAGCCTCCTCCGTCAACAACAAACTGCAAGCCCATAGCATCCATGGATAAGACGATGCTTGCTGGAACAAGTTTCAGGAGATGATGCTTGATTTCTGCCTTATCCCCAGTTCTCATCTGCATACAAGTGTCAAACAGCGATGGAGGGGTAAGAGCATAGCTCATACTGGAAGAGATCAATAATCAATATCATTGATACCCATAACAACCAATCGCTGATATAACCGCTGTGGATCCATTTCAATTTTTTTCTCCAGTAGATACTTTCACATGAGGGCTGAAGCTAGGGTCTTGATTTGATTCTTCTGAGAAAATTTGTATTCTGCCACTGATTTGCCAACCATCGATGCAAGAATCTTTTCGCCAACATTTTTTGCATCACTCGCATTTACTGATTCCTCTGCCACCAGCCCCGTTGAAAGACTTACAAGATTCTTGGTTTGTCTTCTCATATGGTCCCCCAATCAACAAACACTTGTAGTAGCTTTTTGGATGTCAGACATATCACGTTTAATTTGTAATGCGGCAAGATCACGATGCCCATCTTCTGCATTTGTGTCAACTCCTGCTATCTCAAAGACAGACTGGGAGACCTCGGAACACATAGGCCTAGAAAGCAGGAACAACAGACGTGTACTTTCACTGAAGCCTCGTCCCCGTGTTAGACCTCCTGTTGATTTAATGCCAGCCATCAGTACTTGCTCAATAAAGAGGTCTGTGAATATACCAGACCATGCGCCATCACTTCTCCTGACTGGAAAGAGACCATTCATGAAAGCTGCATGCACATCTGGATGAGATGTTTCTAGAGCAAGCATCTTTGGAATGAATAAAAGCAAGGGATTTAGTGTAGTTGTTGTGTCCAGCAGCTGCAACACATAAGGGTGCATGTCTCGCAAGACTGTAAGTAAAGGTTCCAGCTTCCTATGCACACTGAGCATTATGAAAGTTCGCAAAATTGCAACCATTCGCTGATACTGCAACCACAGCTTGGCTGTTCCATACATCTGCATTGAGTTACGCCAGTCTTCAAGTAACCTGTGAATATGGCCAAGTTTACTGTTAGCAAGAGCATTCTCCAGGCTGACTTTCCCCCCACGTGCTTCATTCACAAGTCGAAAGATGGAAGTCAGGTCGACAACATTCGTTTCCCCCATCTATTAAAATGAAAATAAATAACTAGGTCCATTTATTATAATTAATATACATGCCCTTTATTATAACTAAATGTAACATTAATTATATTAAGGCCATAACAATATATTATAAGTATATAAGCTGTAATACAGATGTGTAAGATAAATAGAGTTTTTAGTAAAGATTATAGAACAGTGGCCTTTGATATTTCAAAATGGTTCCTTTTGCATTTGATTTGAAACTGGTTTGCCCCCAGTCACTGATACAGGACACCCTTCAGTTAGAACCCCATGAATATGTGTTTTTACAAGCATAAATCATTTATACATATATATATTTGGCTCTCCACATTGTCGGCCATCTTAGATTTCCCCTAAAACAATGTTTTTCCCCATGGAGGATTTTTTCATAAATTTCCCCCAGGCATCAGGACTCTAAGTGGGACTTATTCAGCTGAAAATGTATTTTTTAAAATTTTTTATATATAACTTTTATTGATGTAATGTTGTCATGCGTGGACTTATTTTGTAAAAATTATCAGTGACCTTGATATTATTATCACGTGACCTTGACCTCTGATGACCTTGAAAATATCACCAAATGATCAGGCACCCTCAGTTTAGTAGGAATTGATACCAAATATATGTTTTTTATGTTAGGTAGTTTTAGGATTTATGGTCATTTATACACCCTACTCACAAATTGGCAGCCATCTTGGATTTACCCTTAAAATGAGGTTTTCCCATGGAGGGATTTTTAGGATTTATTTTCCTGGCATAAGAACTCTTCAAAGAAGCTATTCCAGTTAAAAATGCTTTGTTTCAATTTTTTTTTCCAACCTAAAGTGAAATTTATTTTTATTTACTGGACTATACACAGTGGCGAGTACATGGTTGTTGGTGTTGTGAGGTTTCGTGGTTGGTACCTTATTATTATTTATTTAGTCAATTATATTAGCTCCAGAATGGTGCTGATCGTTGATTAGCATAATCAATCATATATTTTAATTAGTTCTTTTAAATTTAATTGACAGAAAATTAAGTCAACAAAATTAAGACCAAGTAAATAATAAACGACACAACACACATGTTACAAGAACAAAGTTTTATTCAGTGCAAAAACATTGTAAAAGAATATATCAATTCACAGAATGCATGTTCTACTAAATCACAAGCTCTCCCACAAAGACAGCAAATGTGATGTGTTTAGCAGCAGTTGACTGTCATCTAAAATATTCAAAGACTATGGTGGGATCGTGATTGATGAGAATTATGAACAATTAATTGGAGTCGATGATTCCAGAGTCTTTTAATTTAACAATAAATAATATGTGTTTCCCAGTGCTTGCGGATACATGTTCAAGCTTCTATCTCTCACACATATTTTTTTTATAAAATAATAGAAATTTTTCTGTGTTGCATCCGTTAAATTTTTTATGTTTGTTAAAAAGATGTGTAGAGAGAAGCTTGAAAAAGGTAAATAAGTTTAAGATAAATATGAGCAGTTGAGCACAGAACACGGTATTGGGCGTGTATTGAGCTACACCTAAAAATGGATTTTCTGCATTTTGTCAATTTCAAATTTTGAAAAACCGACAATAAATAGAGCAGGTGACATTTCAATTTTCAAATTCTGTGCAGATCACAATTTCAACCACACCAAAAGATATTGTAGTTTTTCTGTTTACCTATTCTTAAAAAAACATGTGGTTAAAATAATCTAAGAAATGGTTAACATAAACTAGACTTTGTCACTGTGCACACAATATTGTTGTTAACATTATGCAAACAAAAGTTCCCCACACAAGAACCACCGCTGTCCTTAACACTAGCATTATATTACATAAGGCACATACATTTGATATCACACAGAGGTGTAAAAACATACATCATTACACAAAGCACACATATAATATTGCATGATAAGCGTACGTTCATATGTGCGCTACCGCTAGCACAGCTACAGGCGATATTTTTCGCGATTATGACCATGAAATTGT
>JAGTTF010005518.1:11691-31839 GCA_019095985.1 Streblospio benedicti | reverse complement strand
TAAAGAACCTCCCACACTTACTGAAAGAAAAGAAAAGCAGCAGGCTGGTGAGATATTAATGAATGAACTTTGTTCTCAAGTCACCATATTATCTGTCGACTTTACCAATATCACAGACATTGGGGAAGAGAACTCCTGTGAAATACATAATAAGATTTTACATATGAAGTAATGAAGTCAAACAGTTTAGACAGATGACCACTAAAAAGAAAAGGGCAATAGCTTTAATGCTAAAGATTCAAGGTGACTGGAAATCTAGCAGCTTACACGTAGCTGGGTCAATAAGTTACTTACAAACAAAAGTACTTGCAAACGTAGTTATTACGATCCTCATTTAAAGGTTACTCAGTGGCCGAACAAGTATGCTAGCACAGAAACAATATGATAACATATTATGATAAGTTCCGTGCATTCTGAAAGTTTCTTTCATTCAAGCAGCATATTAGAATATCTAGAGCAATTCAAATGTACACCATAAACAACCGGCTAGAAACCCATCAAAACACGTGTCAATCAGAACGTATGTGAAAATTTAACATAGAGCGGGATTAGACACCTGTATCTTGTATGTTGTATCCTCCTGTTATCACCGTCTATAAGAGTCAGACGTTCGTCATCCTGACAGGCTATAAAGGTTCATAGTTGCTGTGATTTTTTTTTCTTTTTAATGGCGCTTTAAGTACGCTGAATCGCCCCCGAGCATAACAGACCTTGAACTATGGCACTTGAAGATGAACTCGCGGCAGGTTCATGCGAGATCTTGCGAGTAGTTGGGGAAGGCAGTGGTGTCGAGGATAACTTGCACGATCTTCTCTGAGAGGACTGGCACTTGTTGTGATCGGCAGGCATAAAGAATAGGCATCAAGTACTTGTATCGATGTTTGGCAAGGGCTTGGCAGTGCAGCAGGAAGTGAACTGTAGTCTCCGGTTTGATTTGGCCGAGAGGGCACTTATCACACTTGCGGGTACCAGCTGTGTGTGAGGTGGTCACCGGGTACCGCTGTGCCAAGAGGAGTGCCTGAACTGTGGCTTTCTCGATGCCCAAGGAGTCGTCAAGTCCTTGCCATAATGGATGTAGTCACAGGAGCAATTTGTACAGATATCTATGCTGTTTGACTGATGTGCAATATAAACCTCATCAGTAAAACAGCAACATATCTCTGTATAAATTGCTCCTGTGGATGTAGTTTGTCTGTGTGGCAGACTTCCAGATTTAGGTGCTGGAGCGTGCTCTTGCTCTGAGCCTCTTCTCTCAGGCCTTCTGGAAATGATTTTCTACGTCCGCCGCAAAATAATCCCCATTTTTAAGACAGCAAGAAACGATTTTTTTCAAATTTTTCAAAGTAAAAGCCTCTCACATAAAACGTTTAACTCCAATCCACTTCAAACTGCACATGCATGTATTTCAATTGCTCCTCTATGCAACAAGTTTGTTCTTTACATAGGCAGATCCAGGTTTTTGGAAAAGGGGGCGCACTTAAGGAAACGGGGGGGGGGGGCGCACTTTGGGATTTCATGAAAAACCCTATGAAAATGAAGTATTTTAGAGGGGAAAGGGGGCCCCCCCTTGGATCTGCTTATGCTTTGTGACACGACCTGGTATAGAAATACGACGCTAAACCCACTACTTTCCAATCACACTACTTTAAACTTGCCGCGAATTCGAAACGTTTTAAGCTTGTAATCCCGGGCCCCGGGTTGTTGGCTACAAAATCGGAATCTACAAGTTCTCACCTTTACTATTCTACCCGCAGACAACGGGAAAGCAGCCATAATGGCAAATGTTTCAACCTACAACAAGAAAATTGGCTCTATGTTGATTGGTGAAAAACCGGGAAAAAGATTATATTAAAGATGTATTTTTTTCTTCGTCTTACCATGCAATACGTAACAAAAAATCCTATCCCAGTTATCATTGCTATCCTGATGAGGTAGAAGAGTTAAAAGAAAGATTACTGAGCCACAGTACAGACACTTAGACCTAACTTCAGAGAACATACCACGTATGTACTGTGCACCAAAGATCCACAAAGAAAGTAACCCCTTTAGGATGATTGTGTATCATACAGGTTCAATTGGTTAAAATTGCTCTAGGGGTCTCGCAGATCTATCAGGACAATTGGTAGGTCTTACCGAGTGTCATGTGAATAACTCAAAAGATCTAGTATAGGTACTAGGTTCACACCAACGGTGCATCGATGGCGCATTATTGCGGCGTGCAATGCGTCACCAGAGCGTATCAAAGCTTGATTAGAGCACCACGGTCGTGGTAAGTGGTGGGAAAGCTTGGATTAAAGCGTGACATTCGGCAAGAGCGCCAATATTTTCTAAACTATTTAAAATGTTTGGAGCTCTGTCACGAATTGATGAAAGCGCCAAGAGTGTATTAAAGCTTACCAAAGCATGCTAAAGATCAGCAAATCTTGACTCAAAGCATAGGAAAACTTAACAGAGCTTGATTAAAAACGGGGACCCCAGTCTATAGTCTTATACAGGTTCTGGTTCAAAAGCAGCATGAAAACGGCGATCTTGCCATTTTTCAATGTGTAACAGAGTTTAACAGAGCATATTGATGCACAACAGAGCTTCATAATCATGACAGTGCATGATTTAAAGCGTTATAACCGCAACAGAGCGTAAGAAAGCTTATCAAATCCTGATCAAAGCGGGTTGAAAGCGTAAGGAACCTTAACAAGCCAAGAACATGTTAACAAAAAAGAAAGAAAAAAAAAGAAACTTTTATCTCCTTTGGGAAAAGTGACTGTGTAATGTACTCATAATCGGTGTAATACCCACCATAGGAATAGTGTTTAAAGAGTGTTGTGCTCATAATTGGTGTGAAACAATAAGGATACTGTGTTGGTATGTCCCAACCATAAAGAATCTTTGTAAATATATATTGCATATTGGTGTGGGATTTGTGACAGTGGAGTGTTTACCAACCAACCAACCAACCAACCAACCAGTTTTAATGATTAGTTTAGTGATTAGTGCTACTTAAATACTCATTATCCTTGAAAATATGGATCTAATGGTGAGCAACGCTGCCAGAGTGGATAGGTGTGAATTCAGGGGACATACGATGTGACCTTTCAAAGTTTCATTTAAATATGACAGGGTTAAAATAATGTTGGACTGTTCCTGTATTATTGATTTACTAATTCACTATAGTATATGCTTCACTTGTATTGTCGTTGAAAAGTTGTGGTTGTTTGTAATTTGAACTGTTTGTTTTTTTGTTTTTTTTTTTTTTTTTTTTGAAAATGATAATAAAAATAAATCATGCCTTCACAGGCGAGACACTCAAGAATCGAATTTCCACAACCCCGTTAAAATTTTCAAAAGTTCATTAAGATTATGTTATTGCTTAATAATTTCTTGTATGTCAAACGTGCGCTGACAAGTCACGGGTATTGTTATTAAGAGCAAGTCCAATTAACATAAGATTATTCTTTGAGATTGTATAACCTCTGCTGTTGGTAATCAAGCATATATCACGAACCCAGGGTAACGTCGTACTATAAGAATATTGAACAACAATTTTGATTATATTTTTGTTTTCTCCATTTTATTAGTCATCTATTCAGCATTATACTTCTTTGCACACTTGTGTAACTTTTGACTAGTGAAATATGTACTAGTATTTATATATATATCATAGATGTGAATACATCTGGACTAATTTTATCAATACCTAATCGTTGGGTATTTTTATGGAAATACGATTCACAGTAGAAGTAAAAAATAACAATGTAAAAAATAAGCAGTTTGTATATATAGTAATTAGTCATATGTAGTTTTTTTATTATGCATCTATTACTGGACACTATATGAACTCTTCACACGATGAGACAGTCAAACAACGTTTGTTTACCTTTCACTGTTTTTTTTAGATATATGTTTAATTGGGAGTTCTTTACATCAACAATGATTTACTAGTTTCTGAAGAGTACGTAATTAGCTATGTTACTTTGATTTTGTAAGTAATTGTGATGTCCTGAGCCAGAATATCAATAGATAAGTTTATGAATGTAGTAACTGGACCAGTGGCCTCATATGTACATCTTAGCCTCAATAGAGGACAGGGTTCATAGAAGATGGATAATTACAAGAGGCAGGAGTATATAAAGCCGAGACAGCAAGTCTGCTGAGTAGTAACATGCAGTGAAGAAGAGATAGAGAGTGTGTACATAGGGGAATCTGGGAGGTCAGCATTCGTAAGGGGACAACAATTTTGAAATAGGACGGGTGGGAAATTCATAATAACAGAAGGGCCATATAGAAAACCGTTGGAAACAAATTTGAAATATCTTGGGTGAAAGGTGCTAAAATTTTTGCAAAACATAAGGCTTAAAGTGCTGATTTTCCAATCTTAAAGTGCTGATTTTCCAATCTGAAGAAAAGGTGTCTTATTTCAATGAGTCAGTATGTACTAAGTATCGTGTTCTTATTTACCTCTTCATATCTATATATATATATACATAATATTTAAAAGCAGATTCTCACTTGATTGAAATAAACCTAACCATTTGATCAAATACCTTAATTTATTGATGTTAGTACAATTCAAAACATGTTGAACCTCAGGAATTACATTCATGACGCGTCATATTTCATGCAACACCATCACAAATATATTCTTGAATAGTGCCTACACTTTAAATTTGAAATACAACAATGCTATAATAAATAAAACAATATTAATAACATGATTATTCAATCATGAATAGAATGCACATTCAGCTATCCAAAATTATGTACTGGTGTGTTCCTAATATCATACATGTTTTGCTACTCATTTCGGAGGAACAAGTCCCATCAGGTGCTGATTTTAGCTACTTGGGTCATCATGTGCTGATTTTTAGGGGTGAAATTGTGACCCATTCCGGTGGCGCCTACCCGTTCGCCAAATGTATTAAGTGCCTCCCCGGGGGTATTGTAGAGAAAAGTGAAGGTATGAGTACATTGTAGACAGAATGGATAATAGATTGTATAAAAGTGTGAGAATGGGGGTGCATTATGTACAAAAATGAATTGGTAAGAATCGAGTTGATAGAATGTAGGGAGGTTATAGAGAGGGGATTGGGAATAATTGAGAGTGAAGGTGAAGATGGAGTACGTGACATGTGTGTAGTGGGCTGAGGGATGGAGTGGTGCAGTAATAGATGGTTGGGTGGACGAAATGAAACATTATAATTTTAGTAAAAAACAAAAACTTTTGCTTTAATGTCAATATTGTTATTAGGGAGTTGTTATTTTGAAAAGGATACTTTTGTATCCAAAAGCTTAAAAATAGATATGTTTGTTTTGATTTTGGCCTAAATAGCAGGAAATAAAAATAAAAATAGAGAAATTAAAAAACACTAATCCTATACATGACAAATCAGACTTGTAACATTGCATATATGAGTCATATTTAATCCGTTACAGCGGCGACCTCAACCACACCACAAAATCAATCACAGACGCAATCTTCAATCTCACATAAACACGGCCATCAAACCACATTTTATCGTAGACTACCAATGGCAAATATGCAAGTTGACACTCTTTTTCTTTTACCTACACAGATGAGACAAAATTCAAACTTCTTCACAACACATCGGTTCATGATACATGTAAATTGCCAGTTGATAAGAATCCAAGTTTCCAAGGTCCAAAATTATAGGTGCTGGTGCACAGCGAAAAATTTCACATTAAAAATTTGCCTCTACCATGGTTTCGATTTTAAAAATAAAGAGCAATGATACATTTTGACAGACATTCTACCTAAATGAGCATCAAACACACTGGCTTAATTGTTTCATTACAAAATAGTCATCAATCTCACCATTGAATTCTAAACTTAACAAAAAACACACACTTCATATATTTCACTAGACTTCACATTGACAGGCAAGTTGTAAAACAAAAACTTAAAAATAGATAAAAATAAAATAACATATTTCAATACATTTTAGCAAATAAAAGAAGTGCCAATACTTCAGAACAGGAAAACAATTTTTAAAAGATATGATGAGAATTAAATATAAAAAAAAATGTATAAAAAAGTAATACAAAATTTGATATCGCCGTATTGTAAAATATCATTGCTAAGTCACAGACAAACAATGTAACGCGGCCAACAAAATTGAAATTACAAAATATGAGTAAAAAACCAAATGCTGAAAGTAGAGTATTTATCACACTTTTCTAAAACAATCACAAACTTTTCATCTCCAAACTAATATTTCATGAAGCAAAGAACTCCGTGGTCGATTCAAAGACTTTTGGCCATACACCGCCATTTCCAGTGATTAACAATTCTCATCTTCACTAAATTCTAATCCAAGTTTTGATAAAAAAAATTGTCATATTCATTATCTTCCAACAAACACAACTAAGGAAAACAATTCGGTATACAAACAAAACTAGTTTTGAATGCTACATATTTTAGAAAACCTAAAAAACGGAACAAATGATATGTCAAAAACTGAGTGTAAAGCACAACAAACAAGCGTCCATAATGTAAACTAACATGGCGGCGAAGATCTTCTTTGAAACAGTTTGTTGTGCAGTGAGTAAGTGCATGAGCTATAGAGTTCTAATTCATGACGTCCTAAAAATATTGCAACAGCAACGCCGCTTTACAATCATTAACACAAACCACTTGCACTCTTTACTCAACAATGTTATCATCTCACATGCCGCAGCAAATTCTCTTTCCATTCGTCATTCATGTCACAGACTGCTTTAGTACATATATAAATATACACCAATAATTATGCATTTTGAAATACATATTGATATAGCACTATATCAAAGTTTACAACATCCACAATATATGACTTCTACTATAAAATATATCATTTCTTTCATTTCATGAAAGACATTTTTTATTCCAAAAAGCCCAAGAGTTGGTGGCTTCCCAAAAATAAAATCCTTTGTATGCTGCACATATGATTGTGAAAAACATTGTCCATATATAACATAATATGTTTTAGGCATCATTTTTCAAAATCTTTCAACAATTTTATTTACATTTCAAAGATATTCTATAATTTTTGTTGAATCTTACATTTTCTCACTTTTAATGTAAAAATTAAATCATGATATTCATACCAATAAAAATCTTATGAATCCAAAGTTCTAGCACTTTTCAACAATATAGCCAAAAATATTTTTTAAGGGTATTGCTATAAAAAAGCAATTGCATGTAATATAAATATTATATTAAAGTACCATACTAACCAAATCTAATTTTTATATTATCAATAGTGTATAGTTTTCTTTTTCGTCTGTATAATGACACCGAGTGCTGTAGGCCAAATATACAGAATATTTAACAATATAAACGGCAGCATTAACCACGATTTTTCATACAAAAGCCAAACTCTGTGATCTAGAAAAATGAACACATGAACTGTCTCTCATCTGCACACAAATTATTCTCAAAATAGAAAACTGCTCACGTTTTGCGTTTCCCGCGTCACGCCGACTTCAGCTTTGGAAGTTTTCATCACGAGAAAGAGCCGACGTGTGAAACCCGAAAGCTTCCAAAGCTAAAAACCAATAGTGCGAGACTTGTGAACCGGAGCTTGCGACGACCTCCGCGGCCTCTCTGGCTAAATATGACTAGATGTAAGCAGAACACGGCAGCATAAGGCTATCACATTACATTGTCATGTCTCTCATTGCTATGTACCATTTTAACAATATTTTGAGACGTATCTAATAACATTTTATCAGGCCGATATTTTATCAGCTTTCTATGCAAATGCTTTGGCAAAATGTTTGAGTGTTTTGTTTCATCATATTTTTAAAAATTCTAGTATTTTCCTATTTTTTTCTGCTTGCTTATGATCAATATAAGCAACGTGTTAAATCCAAGCACGAATATTCAGAAATTCTATACTCAAGGGAGAGATGTAATTTGAAATACGTGACTGTTACCTACACAATTTTACAGCAATTGCCATAACATCTGAAGTACATAGATAACAAATATCGGATGCTATATTCTTGTCAAAGTATTGTCTACAAAATTTTGATGACTGAGTAATTGTTAACAACAGCAAAGATCATTGTTCCAAACTAACTTTTAAAATTCTTCAGATTTACACTTGTGATCACAATTAAACAAACGTCCATCAGTGATCCGTCCAATCAACACCTTCACAACATTCACACCAGGAAAACGCCCCACTCCATGCTCGTCTGGTCACAAATACATATCAGACGTTGCTATTGGTCAGCGATTTACTGAGAGGTGTTCGTAATAAATGCACATGCCGCTTGAAAATTCGACTCTCGCTTCACCCAAACAGTCCATGTACACATCCGGACATCGACCGTGCGTCCCCTAACTGCCTAATGATGTGTAGGAGGGAACCACACTGCGTGTTGGTGGGAAATCGGGCGAAACTGAGCATCTTGTCGAATAACACCCCGACTGTCCGACGACGCGCCAACTGACCGGTTTTTTTATTTTCGGTGACGAGGTGGGTGTGGTCGTTGTCATGGAGACGGAGAAGCGTCTTACACATCGGGCAGCACGCGGAGTTGGCCAGCCACTGAGACAGGCACCTGCAGCAGAACACACAACATGAAACTGTACACTTTAATTTTCCCATCATATTTGTACACCACTTTTTTTACATATGTTCAGAAGTGACCTCCTTGCATACTAATTACCTGGCTGTCAATAGCCTTGTTAAGCTCCATAAAATTAATAAAATGTTTCTCGTCCTGCCTATTTTCTTACGCATAGGAGGGAGGTCAATTTTATTCTTTATTTTTTATGGGGCCTGGCCAGGCACTACAAATATTTAACAGAATCGTGGGCAAAGAAGCTTTGTTTACAAACATGTAGCCACCAGGATGAACATAGTATCCATAATATCAACTTCTTTTACGTTACATTTTATGTAATATGGACTTCTAATCTGATACAAATAAATAAAAAAAATTAAAAAAAGCCATAGCACTGGCACCTGCCGGTAGACAGAGCTTTGTTTACAAACATGTATTTATCTATTTTTATTTATTTTGCCATATGTACAGAAATATTAATGATATAAAATTCATGCAATTTACAATAATCATAAAAACACTAAATATTTAAAAACTAATAAGTAGGAATATAAATGGCTGGGGAGGAAGGAAGGAAGTGGATTACTTATCAAGTTCCTGCCCCCATGGCGGCAGCCGTAAAAATAACCATGGAGTTTTGTAACTATAAAATCACAGTAGTATTTGTATCACAAAATGATTAAAAAGTTACTGAAACAACAAGTCACAGTCGGCCTATAACTTGTGTGAAATACAGATTGAATAAAGTGACATTTTGATTAATTATAAATTATATTTCCCTGTACAATAATCCTTAAATAGTTTTTTATAAGTGAAATAAGTTTTAGCTATTTTAACATCAGTAGGTAAAGTTTTCCATAAATTAGCACTAGCATACTGAAAAGTACTTTTAGAATAATTAGTTTCAATTTTACCTGCAACTCGGAAATCACTTTTGCTTCGTGTTTTATACGAATGAATATCAGTAGCTTTACAGAGATTTGTCCAAGATAAATTTGGCAAATCACCTATTGTTATTTTAAATACAGTTGAACAGTAACCAGGATGACACATTATCCATAATATTAACTTCTTTTACGTTACATTTTATGTAATATGGACTTTTAATCTGATACAAATAAATAAAAAAAGAAAAAAAAATGCCATAGCACTGGGATGGTTTGTGTGGACAGTGAATGCCCCGATGCAGTGTGGGTAAAAAGAGAGGTAAAACAGATGCCCGGTTTCAAGGTCAGACTGAGTCAGCATTCGGTCAAATTTGTGTGCTTTTTCAAAATATTTGCAAGACTACAACAGTTTTTTTTTTAAATTAACATTTTTTATTATGGATTTATATTAGAAAATGTTACAGTAAAAGTAATCTTTATTTACTATATTTCAACCATAACAATGTATGCTATTTTTAAAGAAAACTCTAATTCCAAATTTGAAAAAAAATGACTATAACAACTGTAATATGAAAAGAATTGTTTTGAAAAACATTTCATTTTACACACAAGTGTTGCATTATCTTAAACGAGTTAGCCTTTGGCAAAAACATTTGTATGACAATTATGTTGAACTTTTGTAAATAACCATCTCAAAGCTTTTGTATTTAAATGAGTAAACGTAATGAAAAAACAAAAAATATATATTTTTATACCAAAAATGTATAAAAGTTATTCTTTGTACTATGTACGTGGCAGTAGGTCTCATTTCATTTCATGTATAGTCTTTTCCTACCACATTAGTTTTCTAACATGTGATATGTAAAATTTAAAATTTATCTATTTCACAAAAGCTTTTCATCTCTTTAGAGACCTTTTCAATTTCCTATAAATTTACTATATGTACACTATTCCTTCAAAAATAAAAATAAATGTTTGTTCACCAGCTTTGTGATTCCTGTTATGCATTGTTAATGCTGAGTATAATTTAGACAGTGTGAACTTTAGCCTTAGAAGTATTGTTTTGTTTTTATATTATGAATCAATATCATTTGGATTTTTATTTTTGAAGGAATAGTGTGCATATAGTAAATTTATAAGAAATTGAAAAGCTTTTGTGAAATAAATAAATTTTGAATTTTACATACATGTTAGAAAACTAATGTGGTAGGAAAAGACTATACATGAAATGAAATATACCAAAAATATATCCTGAAATACAAATAATTTTCATCATTCGATGATAATTTTCCTTTTCACAACTACTACCACTAGTAAAATATTTAAATGTTAAATCTAAAACGCTTGACGGCTTCAAAGCAATTGCAATATAGCCACCTGAACTTGTTGAATATTACCATATAGACTAATAATGATTTTTATTATATTTCATGTAATAAAAAGTCATTTGACTGTAGAACAAAAATCACTGAACTAATTAAAATCACAAAAATCTTATTTTTTCTACTTTCATATACAAATTGTTTTCGTTTTTGTTAATTTTAACAAAGCTGCTACATGCTGGTGGTGCACTTATTCAACATAATATATAACAAAACTGCACCAGCTGTTAATAATATAATCCAAACCAATCAAAAATGCAACTGCTTTACATTTTGCCAACCAGTGTCCTGTTGAGAAAGCACACGAACCACGAACTTACTTGCAGTGGAATGAGTGTCGACCACCTTGTCGCCTTCCGAGAACTCATCGAGGCACACGGGACACACACTGCCACCTTCTGGCTGCAACTGCAAACACGTAGCCATGTGGTGGAGTCGCTAAAGGCAATTTTAATACTAAATTCTCTTTTTTGCTGCTTTATTCATGAAATCAAATTAATAATATATACTAGTTTTGAGATCTTCAGTCTCTTTTTCAATAAAAAAAATTAAATTACATATTAATAACAAAATCAAGTTAACATAAATCCCCATAAGTATTTTACATTATTATCTAATTTATCTAATTTTACATTATCTAATTAAAATAAAAAATAAAAATACTTATGGGGATTTATGCTAACTTGATATTGTTATTAATATGTAATTTAATTTGTTTTTTTATTGAAAAGGAGACTGAAGATCTCGAAACTAGTATATATTATTAATTTGATTTGATGAATAAAGCAGCGAAAAAGAGAATTTAGTATTAAAATGAGACCTTATGCTGCATACCAGGTACATTCAATTTTACAGCTAAATGCAATGTTAGACAACAACATTCAAGCGTCGAGAGGCGATTTAGGATATTCTGACAGCTTTACAGGGTTGTGAGTTTACAGCTTGATGCGTTTGAATGGAAGCGAAGACTAAACCTGTCTTCGTCAGTGATGTTGGAAACTTATTTAGTTATATTTTAATCATCATAAACAGTAGAAATAGAAATTAGACCATAATTTGAATATGTCATACTGATAGGAAACCCATACCACAGCTAGTTCTGTGCTGTTTTTCTTGGAGTACTTCTTTTTGTATTTGATCTGCAAATAGAAACAATTTTTACAAATACAGTCTATTCTTTGCAATTACAAAAATCATTATACTAGTTTTGGCGTACTTTATCATTATTGTAATTACTATTTCATAGCGATCAAGGTAGCGTAAATAAATCTAACGTAACAAAGATTAAGAAAAAAATGGGTCATACGATAAATACCGTTTAAGATTTTACAGACACTGAACATAAATTTACTGAAATCAATACATATTACAGTATATAACAGTCCGAGAGCCCAACCTGAAGTAAAGGTCCACCCCACAATTTGGATTATATATAAATCTACAACATACAAATTCCATTGAAAATGCACATTCATGTAAAACCCCCATGATGGAGACGGTAAACTGTCCATTTCATTTCATGTATAGTCTTTTCCTACCACATTAGTTTTCTAACATGTAATATGTAAAATTTAAAATTTAATTATTTCACAAAAGCTTTTCATCTACACACTGTCTAAATAGTACTTTAGCCTTAGAAGTATTGTTTTGTTTTTATATTATGAATCAATGTCATTTGGATTTTTATTTTTGAAGGAATAGTGTACATATAGTAAATTGATAAGAAATTGAAAAGTCTCTAAAGAGATGAAAAGCTTTTGTGAAATAAATAAATTTTAAATTTTACATATTACATGTTAGAAAACTAATGTGGTAGGAAAAGACTATACATGAAATGAAATGAGACCTACTACCACGTACATAGTACAAAGTCTAACTTTTATACCCTCCACTTAAATTGCCGCCGTGTGTCTGTACTCACCACTATTTAGCCCGTGTCCCGCTGTCCTTGTCGCTTCAACCTGAAACAAACCAACGCCAAGCTATGACGAAATGAATTCAAGCACTCGTCGCTTTCTGATCTTTAATGTTTTCTCTTTCTTGTTCTTTGTACAATTGACCAAAAACCACATAGAATACTTAATACTACTTATATCCATGATGAATAATACTACATACTATACAAAATACAAATACAACTTTATAGTCAGCAAATATTCATTTCATGACAAAGCACACATCGGTCCTGTAGGACAACGCAAAGGGCAAGCCATGGATACAAGGCCCCGTGCTGACTGCTGCATTGGGGACATTAAGTTAAAATGTTAAATTGGGTGTTAGTAAATAGAAAATGAGTCAAATGATTTTAATAGCCATTTACTAAATTAAATATATAATTTTACATCACAATTTTATCATCCAATGTGTATATACTTTTTAGGAATATTCATAATAATTTTTTTTTCTTACAACGAAATTAAAATCCACGTAAGAAAAAAATACTTCGACAATCAATTTAATTATGAATGACTTTTTACAAACAGATGTTTGCTATTAAACACACGTAATTTTCATACATCTAAATATTCAACTTAAACACAACCACAGAACAAGAAATTCATCCAAGTAAGTGTGACTGTTGAGAATCTACCTGCGCAGCAGAAACAGTAAACTGTCGCTCGAAATGCAACATCACGTGACCTCATGTTTTAGCTAACAAAACATCATGGTATTTTTATTGGTGTAATAATTATTAAACATGAAAAATCTAAGTCTACTTTTCCTTATACTTTCAAGGAAAAAGACATCTTTTAATTATCCTGTTTTACAGAATACATACATTTTTGAGCGAGCATTATCTTCAAGTTTTCAATCAAAAAGTTTTTTTTTTTTTCAACTTTTATCTACGATTTGGTGAACAATAGATGTTGGACTGTCCAAAACTCAACTACAAATTCAAAATAGTTTTAAATAGTTTTAAATACTTCAGTAACAATTCAGTATAATTATATTAGTTTGTAATTTTGGAAGTTAATTTCATAAGTTAGTTGATTCTTGATAAGGCCATGCAACATACATGGCAAAAATATTTGAAAACAAATTCTAAATTAGAATCACGATTAAATAAAATATAAAGTAAATAATAAATGAATAAAATAAATATTTATCAAAGGTGGGAAAAAATTGAAGAGGCATATTAGGGGCTAACAATTTCAACTGGCAAATTATACAATTTTACGTGTAGTAAAAATGTGAAACGAACTGGTAAATTCTAAATTTAGCAAAATTTGATCCACATATGAAATATACATGGAAAAAATATGACTACCTGTCCAAAACAACATTACCATAATCAAAGAAACCTAAAGCGTAATGCAAGTGAATTAGTCCTTAAAACTTGCAAGACCACGAATAAGCACCCTTCCTATCGTCCGAGACGGGTATCTGTGTTGACAGGACGGGTAAAACGTTTTGAGTTACTTGTCCTATGGACGAGTATTCTCAGTCACCCCGACATCAATTTCAATTAAATTGACATGAAGTTTGTTGATTTGGACGTGTAAATCTTCGTTAGGACCAGTATAATTGTCCAGATACCGGTCCTATTGAGAAGTACCGGTATACTGTTTCTCCTCAGTTCCATGTTGTTACCTCCACAAGTAGCAGCAGAAGCAGAGTGTGAGGAGCAGCGTGAGGACCCCGACACCGAACAGCGGCAGCATCGCGCGGAACGGCACCCCAGCTACTGCCTCCATGCCGCGCTGCCGCCTGAGGTAACGAGGGTTTAAAGGTTATGCTCAGCGGCCAAACAAGTATGCTTGTAGAGAAGCGTTATGATGTGTTCTGCGCATTCTGAAAGTTTCTTTCGATTAAACAGCGTAATAAAGTATGCAGAGCAATTTAAATACCATGGAATAAAAGGCCGAAATATACCCGACCTCATCTGCATATTTCTTTAATAAACCCCCGGGATCACTTCAGTGCCCCATGAATTTTCCCAAAACCTGTGATCCGCTAGGGGACGCATATCACCTACTAACCAGCATAACTACCATAAATCACCAAAAAAAATCTTAATACGTTGTATTTGCTTCAATGATGGACCTCACCTAAATGCAGATTTTGTATCCTTAGCAGATTTAGACAGTTTCAGCAGCGACTTAAACACTTTTGACCAGCCGCCTCTCTCACATCAGGTAGAAGATGAGAAAACTGCGCATCCTGGAATCAAATTTTACAGCACTTTTAACTCTGAATAAAATAGGATTATAATGAGAGGTTATCTTCTATTTGACATACTATACATATATAGAGTTATTTGATCCGTTTAATTTTGCAAATTACAGCTCACGATGATGTACTATAATCACATAGAGTGACATGTATGAATTAAATTTTTAGTGTGAGCTACAAATAAAAACACACAAAAACAAACAGTTATTTAAACTGGCAAAGATGCAGGTCGCTATCAAAAGTCTACACTCGACCTGAATGACAAGTGCCAAAGTTGTATTGATTTGTCTAAATGCCCGGACCAGCAGTTCAACATACATTAGCAGTTCGTAACTTTCGTTATGCTGTGGTTATATTATAGTTGAGTTTCGTTAACTTTTACCCTAACTGCCAAAACACCTGTACGAAATGTAACCAAAATGATTTGTATATAAGGAACTTTTATGAGCGTACAACCACAGAATAACATAAGTGACCAACTACTAATGAATGTCGAAGTGCTGCCACGGCCATCTAGTACTAGTAAAACAAATAATGGTTCAAAACACGAAATAAAACTATTACAAAGTATTGTTGTCACTTCTGGTAAATAAATAGAATGCCTGTTAACCCGTCTCAAAACCCAACAAAAGAAATAGAATCTAGCAGGACAAATTTAATCTAACGCGGATCATATTCCCGACCAATGTGTTGCCTTCATACTACTGCAATGTAATTATTATCAGTTTCTAAGGGAATGAATGAACGTCAGTAGACATTTGACAGGCAATGACACTCGTTGAAGATTCAGTCACTGACCTGTAAACATTCTGGAGTTCTTTTGTTTTGGTTAAAATATGAGGAAATAGAATATCTATCTGCTAATTTCTACATTTGTTCATGGCTCATCAAGCCACAAAACTACGCAAAATACTGACCTGCTAATGGACGAAAGAGTAGCTCTTCATTTGTATTGATTGTTCCTTCAGATAGAATAATATTTCGAGTCTCGTGCACCTGTCGGATTGCTATTCTTGAAAGGGCTGTTTTACTACGGAAATCACAAATAACTGCCGATTTTGAAGAAACCACTGAAGTCTTAACTCTGTGTTTGCAGTATGTTTGAGATGAAAGGAATACCCAAGATCCATCCACCTTAAATAGACGACCTGTCACATTACTGCAACAGAAATATATTCAAGTACAAACTTTGCTGTGAGGAACATCCGGGGACGTCGGAGAATATAAACAATGATATTGACACGTTGTTTGGTAATTATGAAATATTATTTCCCAGATTAGTAACTATTAATTCTTTAAAAGTTTCGAATTGTATCTGTAGTGTATGTTAAGTGATTAGAAGAACAATATTTCGTCATATTTGTATAATTTGTAGATCATTTCTATAAAAAACATATATTACTTAAAATCTTCTATTATTGTTAAAAGACACGCTCACTTACATCAAATATGTTATTAAGAGGGGGAATTAATAATAAGATTTGAGAATGGCCCTTGAATTTTTATGAGAAATGAGAATGGGGATATATTTTCTTTGAGAATTATGTGAAATTGTGAAACTGAAATAGTGAAATGAGAATGGTAGAAAATTAATGAGAATGGTCCTGGATTTTTGCTGAGTGAGAATTAACCAAACCAATACGGCTTAACAATTACATAGACATTTTATTCCATTGGATTATAGCCTGTGCGGTGAAACCTAGCAAGGACTTAGCCATTAGGAGGTTAAGTGAGAATGGGATAGCCTATGCCATAGGGTATAGTTCCCACTCTATATAGTATTTACCTATATATTCTACAACTTAAGTGACAATATGACAGTGGCAAATCCAGCGGGGTGGTGATGTCATAGTTTTTTGTGTCAACGTATATTTCACTTTTGTACTAAAATAATCTCAGTAGATAGGTCTAGGAATGATACTCAGTAGGAATAACAGGAAGATCTGGGGGAGCATGCCCCCGACCTAGACGGGCGCTGAGCCTACGGGCCGGCGCACATTAATGCGCCTTCGGACTCATTGAACATTTTTCAGGCCCCGGTTCCTCCAAATCCTGGATCAAGAAACGAAAAATACATTTCTAATATGAGTATAATTATATGTACAAAGCTTTTCATGCTGTAGATATTGGCTCTGTCGTCGAGGGCTGGGCATCATACACCGAGGGCAAAGTCGAAATGCAGACAAAGAGTGAGGCATATGTTGATGGCGGGAGAGTACTGACAAGGAATAAAAGTTTTGGATGGTAGAGTGCAAGCGTCCATGAAGGATCACTCTTGTGTTGTTAAGGTAAATGTTCTATTTGGCATAACTTTAGAAATGTAGATTGTTTTAAGGAAACGTGATAATAAATCTTTAATAGCTTTATGAATGTCAATTTACGGTCAATTATACCAATCTGCTGATGGTCACTGCCATATACATGGGCCTTATAGACTATGATCATAGAAAATTTGAATTCTCGTTTCCATGCATTATTTCATCTTGGTTTTTAAGCCCGAACCGCATACTGCAACCACGCTATCTTCTTGCACACAATCGACAAATGCCTGATTAATTGACACTATTGGGGAGCGTTCACAATTGACGTCAACCACATTTGGACACTTTCTGACCCCTCCCCCCTCCCCCTCGTCAACTTTCGTCAACTTCATGAGACACCCCCAGCGTCAACTTTTGTCAACTTCATGACACCCCCCCTCCAACCACATGACTCACACCTACCCACCCTCAATCAACTATGGCTGCGATGTAAATTTCATGACATCGTCACCCCAAGTCCTACCTCCTCATATAACCATCTATGGTAGACCATATCTAAAATATGCCTTATTGAAATTGAATGTGTGCAGCTTTGTCAGGTCATGTCATACATCAATTGTGTGTCATGAGTAATATATAATCATGATAATGTGATTTATAAACAAACATTCGAACAAATACATATGATTTATTTAACGTGTGAATTATAAACAAACATTCAAACAAATACAAAGCATTTATTTAACATGTGAATTATGAACAAACATTCGAACAAATAGAGAGCATTTATTTAACATGTGATTTATAAACAAACGTTCTAACAAATACTATCTTCATAAAGATACAAAGCACTGATTTTTACATCATTAAACATGTTCATTGTGTTGATGTGTAGGTTGAGTCATTCCTTTAGTTCACAACATGTTTTTACTTACAAAAATCATTGACAGTCTCGTCAACTGCTGTTGACATCCTTGGAATGACCATCTGTGCATGTCAGGCAATCAATCTTCCTGGCCGCTGCTGAGAAGTGGGTCATAGACTCGCGAGAACTGGTGGGCTCCCCCGGTTTATCTCAACATCAGAACCATCGGGCAGGTTTAATATGAACTGGGATGAGGGGCCCCCCCCGTCAACTTTCATCAACTTCTCCCCCCCCCGTCAACTTTCGTCAACTTTTGCTGACCCCCCTTCAGGGTTGACGTCAATTGTGAACGCTCCCTTGTTAAACTCAAGGGTGCACGGCGCTCGTTATTAAGCAGCTCATGCATTGCCGTGCACTTTCATAAATGTCACTCGTTATGAGTGATGTGTCAGTATGTCATTTGCATTTGGTCATATTTGTCTATAGTGTGCTATCATGAAGAAGCTTGTTTTATTATGAATAAAAATTATCTTGTGTAAATTTCTAATATAAGATAAAATTTCTGTCTTCCTACCAAGCTCAATACACGAAATATAAACAAAGTTTTGAACTTTTAATAACTAAAGGTAACTGTAAATACTTATTGAAAAGTTTATAATATTTAAGTATTGCAAGCGATTATCTTTATCTGAGATTGATCAATGTATTAAGTCTGGCTCTGAAGAGTAGTTTTACCATTAAACAAATTTGTAAGCCACCATGACATTCCATCGTTTGTAGGAATAAATAAATATTACATTCTGCACATAAAATTATATAATACAATTGTGTTTTTTTCTGATGATGAGCTGGTTTCTATTTGCGTAAATTATTTTGCTTTTATCTTTGTAATTGATTTTGATCTTGAAAATAATTTATTATTTATCATCCTTAACTTTTATACAGAACTTTGTTTATGTTGCCTTTTATAAAAATGCCTATGAAGCAATATGCACTTATGAGTTGCATGGTGTAAATTTTGTAAAAGGTATTTTTTGGTTCATGGTGGTCTTAAATAGGTATTGAAGGTCTTATTATTAGGGTTATTTTGTAAAATGATTTAAATTTTCATGTTTAAACTTTTTTTATTCAGGTACAAGAAGATGTCAAAAACTGACATAAAACAAAGCGGCTGAACAAACAGAAGTCAATACCAAAGGAGACCAAGACAATATCTGAAATGTTTCCTGGAACAGATGAAAATTATAGGTAAATTTCTTTTATAATGGTTACTGTAAAACTAAAATATATCGTGGCTATTAAATTTTGCGATTTTCATCTCTAAAGTATTTTAAAAAGTATTTAAAGTATTGCCAGGTATAGACGACTGCAGTGATGATTTTACGAAATCATGAAAAGGGGTGCAAAGTCCCCCTTAGATTTTAAATAGGGGTCCATAATTTCTTAGAGGTGCTAGCCCAAAAAATGATATGATAAGCACCCAACTTTTCTGTAAATCATACACTAGATTCCAGAAAAAATGCATCACATTTTCAAAAAATTGGGGGCATGAAATATAAGCAATATTGTGTTTTTTTAAAAAATGTTTTGAACTATTAATACATGTAACTGTAAATGCTTATTTAAAAGTTTGTTTAAGTATTGCAAGCGATTATCTTTATCTGAGATTGATCAATGTATTAAGTCTGGCTCTGAAGAGTAGTTTTGCCATTAAACAAATTTGTAAGCCACCATGACATTCCATCGTTTGTAGGAATAAATAAATATTACATTCTGCACATAAAATTATATAATACAATTGTGTTTTTTTCTGATGATGAGCAGTTTCACGTTGATGGGGAGGAAGTAGTATGTTCGTCGTGTCAATGTCCATGGGACGGTACGAATGTGCGCATGTGGCAGCCCGGCTTCTTTTTGCGTAAATTATTTTGCTTTTATCTTTGTAATTGATTTTGATCATGAAAATAATTTATTATTTATCATCCTTAACTTTTATACAGAACTTTGTG